>QFET01013615.1:0-16958 GCA_003316355.1 Tuber calosporum
CTCGCGCCCACTCTTCCTCCCCCGCCCCTCCACTCCACTCTCTCCTGTCCTTTGTCCAACACAACAGCCTTGGGAGCTGGGATGTGTTTCTTTCCTTGTTTAATTCCTTTGCGGGCTTATCGCTCCCTCCTTCTGTTGTTTGTTTACAGGATCCCCTGATTACAGGGGCCGCCTTCCTACCTTTCGTGAGTTTTCTTCCATTAACCCGCCCGCTTTGTCTTCTGGTTCCCCTAGGGTGGCTTTTTATGTGTCTGCCCCCTTGCTCAAGTCCTGTATAATTCGTCCCGTGTTTTGTGGTACACGGGATGTCAGGGGCTTGGATTTTTTCCAGTGCAATACTGCCTTTGGGTTTTCTTTTCCGCATTTTCGTATTTTGAATTCCTATAGTACCTGGTTTTCTCCTTCTTCTTCTCGTCGCACAGTTCCTCCCTCTGTTGTATTTCCCTCTGTTGATTTTCCTGTTTTAACCCGGGGAGATCACAATATTGACCTTCCTGCTGCAAACCCCCTGCATGACTTCTCTCATCAGGAGCTTGTAGCCTCATTCACGTATGCCGACAGGGCCTCTGCCTTGGGTTTTTCACTCTTAAATACTCCTGGTGTCTTCACTCGCTTTCCTTTGGGTGGCTCTTCCCGCCCTAGTGTTATTGACCTTGCATTTGTTTCCCCTGCTCAGGCTCCTTATTTCCAACTATGGGATACTCCCCTTCCCTCCACTGGTTCTGATCATGTTCCCATCTCCATCACCTTCGCTCACCCTTCGGCAGCCACTCCAGCTCCGGCCCCTAACTAGGCTTTGACAGAGTGGCCCGCACTGGAGGAGGAGCTTAAGGTGTTTTCTGTCCCTCAGGCCCCCTCTCTCCTGACGGCCTCCTCCCTAAGTACCTGGTTCGACCGTCACTCTACCAGCCTCACTTCTCTCCTTAAAGAGCACACCCCCGCGTCCCGCCCCTGCCTCCACGCCAAACCCTGGTGGTCTCCTCTACTCTCTACTCTGCGGCGGGAGTTCCACTCTGCCTCACATATGGCTAGACACCCTGACTGCCTGCCTGGTGCGCAAGACGCTGCCCACCTCTCCAAGCGTGGATACTTTAAGGCGATAAAGGCGGCAAAGAGGGCCCACTGGTCAGACCTCCTTATGTCAACCACCCCCGCACTATTTAGACCACTAAAAGGCTGGCCCTGGGTCGCCCCAGCCCTCGTTTCCCCTCCCTCCCTGGGGCCGATACCCCTGAGGGTATGAACCAGGCCCTCCTGGACTACTTTTTCCCTCCTCGCCCTGTTATTTCCCTCCCCTCCATTCTCCGCCCATACGGGGACTGCCCCCCCCTCACATCTGTGGAGGTGGCCTCCAACCTGGCTCGCTTATCCTCCTCCTCCGCCCCTAGCCCAGACACGATCCCGTATTCTGTCTGGAAGAAGGTACACACTGTCAACCCCTTGATTCTCACCCATCTCCTCGGCCTGCTCCTGCAGTTTGGCTTCCATCCTCCTTCTCTGAAATGGGCAAATGGGGTTATCCTTGATAAGCCTGGCAAAGACTCTTATGATTCTCCTTCCTCCTTTCGCATTATTGTTCTTCTTCAGACCCTATCCAAGATCTTGGAAAGGGTTGTCGCCTCCCGCCTGCAGCCCATCGCCCGTGCCGTTGGGCTCCTGAGTCCTAACCAATGTGGCTCTCCTCCTGGTCTTTCCTCCTTGGACGCTTGTGCTTCTTTGGTTCACACTGTCCGCTCCTTTCAACGTCCACGCCTCAAGGTCTCCACCCTTTTCCTTGATATTAAGGGTGGCTTCGACAATGTCGACTCATCTGTTTTGGCCGAGTCCCTCAAGAGAGAGGTGGTCAATCACTACCTTGTGGCCTGGGTTAGGTCTTTCCTCACTGGTCGCACCTGCTCCTTGTTGTTTCAAGGTTCTCCAAGGACCTTTTCCCCTGTTTCTGTTGGCACCCCTCAGGGGTCCCCTGTGTCCCCTTTGTTGTTTGTTATTTATGTTTCTTCTTTGCATTTTTCGGTCCCTAGGGGGCTTGTTCTTTCCTATGTTGATGATTTTGCCATCACCGTGGGGTCTCCTTCTTATCGGGGCAATATTCGCTCCCTACAGCTCATCTACTCCCGCCAGAAGCGTAAGGCCTCCATTCGTCGTGTGTTCCTCTCGGTCCCCAAGACTGAGCTGATGCATTGGAGGACTCCACTTCAGCGTGGGGCATTTGATTTCTCTCCAATTGCTATTGATTCGCTGTTGTTCTCCCCGCAGTCCCAGGTCCGTTGGCTGGGCTACTGGTTTACCCCTTCTCTCTCCACTCACGCTCATTTTTCCCGCCGGCTCTCTCTTGCCCTGGGTGCTTTTTCCACTGTTCAGCGGCTGTCACCCCCAGGGTCTGGCCTCTCCCCCCATTTGTGCCACAGGCTTGCCGTCTCCCTTCTGCTACCTATCCACCTCTATGGAGCAGACCTTCTGGTGCCCTCCCGGTCACTTTTGGACCGAAAGGAGGTTTTTTGGCATTCTGTCCAGCGATGGGTCACCAACTGCTTCCGATCCACCCCTACCCCGGTCCTCTCCGCAGAAGCCTGCCTCCCCCCAGTTGCCTCCCTGGCCAGGCACCGTCGACCCCTGGCCGCCCTCCGACTGGTGTCCTTCCCGACCTCCGCCAGTCATGCTGCAGCTCGCCTTGCTCCTGACTTTCCTTCGCTGCTACAATTTCGTGCACCAGATTCATTCCGGTACCTGTGTAGGTCTCTGCCCGCCAATGTTATGCCCCTTAGCTGGCGGACGACCCCCACTTCACCCCTGGTACGCACACACCTCCTGATTGATGCTCTGGCTCATCTGGCACTGCCGCTCTTGGGCTCGTTGTCCTTTGCCCCCCTGATTAGGACGGATCTAGTATCCTTTCCCCCCCCCCTGCCACCTGCAACAGCCATGTCCTCTGCCTACCGTGTCCGGCGTCGGAAGGCCCATGATCTCCTTATGGATGACTGTCTCAGGACCGCTCCTCCTCCTGAGTATTATCGTTTCCCCAGGCGCCTGTCGCCTCTCCCCTTCATGGTCCTTGGGAAGTTCATTGCCGGGCGCGTGCATCAGATGCGCTCATACAAGAGCTACCTTGCGGCCCACCCATCCTGGTTTTCCGTTGACCTTCCCACCCTCTGCCCCCGCTGTGGGGAGGAGGATGAGACTTTTAGCCACGCCATCCTACGCTGTCCCTCAACGGCCCTAGAACGGTCACGCCACCTCCTAGGTGTCACCGACATTAGCCCTGTGGCCCCTATCTGGTCCTCGCTCCCGCTCCTCCTTGCCCTCAGTCGCTTTATCCGCGAGACGGGCACCGCTTTCCCCCCCCTTATGCCTACCCCTGGGCGCCGCTCTCCCTCCCCAATGATCTTCCCCTCTTCCCCTGCCTCCTCCGTGGCCCCTCTCCTTCTTTCTTCCTCTGCGCCTCAGCAACTTTAGCTTATATTTTCATTGGCTTGGGTTTTGCCTGGGTGTTTGTAGTTGCGTCTCCTTGTATATTACAAGTTGGTTCTTGGGCCTTGGTTTGTTTCATTTACTTTTTGATTAACCGTATGTGGTGACGTGTCTTATGCAAGGTATCGTTAGGAGCTTTGGGGGTGTTCTTACCTTTGTTTGTTCGTTTTGGATTAAAGGTTTTCTTTACGCCATATCTCAAAATGCATACAAGTAACTTGTACCTTAACAAGCAATACATGATATAAAAAATAAAAAAAAACAAAAAAAAGTAAAAAAAAAAACGACACAGATAGCTAGCGCTTCAAGCAACCACCTAAGTTACTTCCGATGTTATATTTTACCTATTAGTACGATCAATACTCTACTCTTATTACGACCATCCGTTTACATCATCGACCGAAAGGTGATTCAAGAAATATATCGCTAACGAGCAGTCGCACGGGTTAGGAGTGAAAGGACCCAGCGTTCCTTAGGCGACATAAGGCTACAAGTCCTGAAAGAGGTTGGACAAGCGGTACGTATCGTTACCTGTTGCTATTTATGAAGATAGTGTGCCTTGTCTGGCAGACTAAGGATAGGTTTGTAAGATTTGGTTGCGTCTTTTGCGACACTTAACGAATACAAAAGGGATCCAGCTACTGATCCAGAAGTACCAGACTTCAACGATCCACAGATTTTCCTGGGGTTACAAGCAGAACTTGGACAAGCCTTAAGCGAGATATCGCGAGAAGGATCACCAAGACCCCCTAGTCCGGTCACCCAGGAAGCAAGATCAAGATCAGGGTCAGTAAGCTCTGGAGCATCCCCAATACACAGAATGTCGGGGGTAGCGGGACCAGCGGATACGATAACTCTCACGCGAGAACAACTCCTAGAGTTAATCAGAACGGTTCAGGAAAATCGACAGGAACAGACAGTACGAAGGCCTAAAATCAAAACCTCAGATACATTTACCGGAGACTGTACCAAACTGCGAGCATGGCTAGTCCAACTTGCAATGTACTACACGGCACTAGGATGGGGAGAAAATGAAGACGGATTAAAAGTGGACTTTGCCAAATCTCTATTAAGGGAATCGGCAGGCAAATGCATTACTCCATATGTGGAAGGAAAGACCCCTGCCACATGGAATAACTGGGCAGAATTTCAACCCACTCTACGTATTCAATTCGGCAACGTGGATGCTAGGGAAACAGCAAGAAATAAAATTGAGAAAATCAAGCAAGGGAGCCGCAATGTGACTGATTTCTGGAACGAGTTACGACTATTGGCAACCGAGGCAGAATACGACGAAGCAACCTTGGGAAGGGCCTTCCTAAGGGGCTTACACGAAGAAATTCAGAACGCAAGGGCCATGAGGGCTCAAAACTTCACGACGACTGAGGAAATGACGGTATGGGCCATTAATCAGGAAAACCGCTTGGATGTTATCAAACACGTGCAAGGAAGGTCAAAGACCAAAACATACGACAAGGTCCGAAACTATGACGGCACCTTCAAGACCCAACGACTACGGCAGTCCCAAGGAGATCCAATGGACCTAGATGCGACTAGGCGAAGACAAGCTCTTAAAATATCAAAGACCGAATATTGGAGGAGAAGAAACAACAATCTGAGTATGGCATGTGCGAAGCCAGGACACATGATAAGAAACTGCACCAACCCGAAAGACGAGAAAGAATACCCGGCGAGGACACTCAGTAGGGTTCAGAACCCACGATGGAAACAAAGAACAGCAATCCGCGAAATGGATCTCGAAAGCGAAAAGAACGAAGAGGAAAAAGACGACGGTCCCCAGTAAGCGATAGTCTGAGGGACAAGGGGAAAAAGAAACCCATCGAGATATGAAACTTCTACGCGGCACTAAACAACACGGAAACACTGGAACACGAACATGACCATGTCATAGTAAAAATGCGACTACATGGCAGAGACAAGAATATAAGCATCAACGGAATGATCGACTCAGGTGCGACTGAGGGTTTTATTGTAAAAGAGGTATGCGAAAAGTACGGCATGCCTATGGCAAAGGTCAAACAACTCCTAGAGATTTACCTAGCGGACGGCAAACCCTGCGCGATGGGTTCAGTAAACCATACGACGACAGTACCTATGGACATCGGTAGCCATAGGGAAATGATTACCCTCCAAGTGGCAAATTTACAAAACCATGAAGTAATTCTTGGAATGCCATGGTTGAGAGAACATAGACCCTCAATTGATTGGGGAAAGGGGACCTTCACGTTTGATAGTGAGAGATGCACGACCTGGTGTTTAAAAGAATCACGGAGGGTCTTTACAGTCCCAGAAGCGGAAGCCCTGGAGGAGAACTTACATATGAAGTTCTCAACGGTTCAGGCAAAAACGGATAAACAGATCCTAGTCAAAAGATTGACTAAAGAGGCAACGATGCCTACGAGAGGCTCACTAAGGGCAGCAGGTCACGACCTGTACGCTAGCGAAAGAGCAAAGATACGAGCCAAAGGGCAAGAAGTCATCAGAACCTGAATAGCTATCGGACTACCACAGGCCACTTATGAGCGCATTACACCACGAAGCGGGTGAGTAGCACAAGAACAGGCTCACAACCAACGCGGGTGTAATTGATGCGGATTATACAGCTAAACTGTAGGTAGTAATGGTGAACCTCGGGGACGAAGACTACACAGTCAACTCCGGTGACAGGATAGCACAACTGATATGTGAAAGATACCTGGACGGGGAATGCAAGGAAGTCTAAGTACTTGCAAACACTGAACGAGAAGACAAAGGATTCGAAAGTACGGACCACCAGAAAGACCGGAACAGAAACGAATCAGAGGGTACACGGGAAGAAACAAAAAAGGACCGGAAACGAATCAAGATCTGCGAGATCTTGGCCCAAGCCTTTGGGAAGTTCTACCGAAGAGGAGAGATCACAGGCATTCTAAAGTGGAACCAGGAGGACGGCCAATGCGATTTGAAGGCAATAAATGTCAGTACCGAACTGGCTATCAAGGCCAAAAAGTAACAAGGGAAAGAACCCTTGGAACAGATGATACCAGAGGTATATCACCAATACCTGGATCTCTTCGAAGAAAAAGAAAAAACCACGTTACCGCCTTACAGAAAAGGAGTGGACCACAAGATTAACCTAGAAAAAGGAATGACAATCCCAGCAAAGAGGTTATATCCACTAGGAGCGGCGGAACTGGAAGAATTGAGAAGCGATTTGAAACAGAATTGGGAGAGGGGATGGATACGAGACTCCTTCGCGGAAACAGGAGCACCCATCCTTTTCGTCAAAAAGAAGGATCGAAAATTACGACAATGCGTGGATTACCGAGGACTTAATGAAGTTACGAAAAAAGATCCGTACCCACTACCACTCATCGGCGAAGCCTTGGATAGGCTAAACAGTGCCCAATACTTTACGAAGCTTGATATTAAGGATGCATACCATAATGTGCGAATCAAGAAAGGGGACGAGTGGAAAACTAGATTCGCGACACGATACGGAACGTATGAATACTTGGTAATGCCATTCGGCTTAACCAACGCAGTGGCCACATTCCAGAGATGGATCAAACAGACGTTACATCGATTCTTGGACATATGCTGCATAGTTAATTTGGACGATGTATTTGTGTACTCAGAAACAATGGAACAATATCAGAAAGACGTGGGAAGGATCCTGGAAGCGATTGGAAAATCCGGAATGAGAATCAAGCCAACTAAGTGTGAATTCCACAAGACGGAAGTGGAATAATTAGGATTTATTATTGACCAGGAAGGAGTCCGGATGGATCCTATCAAGACGGCAGTCATATGGGAATGGGTGATTCCGAAAAACAAGACCGATATCCAAAGATTTTAGGGATTCTGCAACTTTTACCGTAGATTCATCGAGGGGTTTAGCAGGACAGCAATACCTCTATACAATCTGATGAAGAAAAATGCAAAATAGAAGTGGGGCACAGCGGAAAGCGTGGCGTTTGATACGAGGAGATAAAAAATAACTTCAGCACCCGTACTCACCCATTACAATCCGGAAAGACCTATCATGAACGAAACAGATGCATCGAAGTATGTCTGTTCGGGGAATTATCGCAACAATGCGAAGATGAGAAATGGGGGCCGGTGGCATTCCGATCAAAGACAATGACGAATGCGGAATGCAACTACGATATTCACGACAAAGAACTATTGGCCATAGTACAGGCACTCAAAGAATGGAGAAGATATGTGTTGGGAACCCATCATAAGACAAGGATCCTTACAGACTATAAAAACTTGGTTCCCTTCACGACAATAAAAGATCTTAATAAACGACAGATCCGGTTGAGCGAGAAGTTAAGCTAATACAATATACGGAGCGAATATGGGCCAGGAAAGGAAGGCGGCAAACCAGACGCATTGACAAGAAGAAGTCAAGATGCGCCAGAAGGAGATGACGACAGGATCAAACAGAAACAAAGGATCCTATTACCACAAGAAAAATACTTCGTGGAGATAGGGATACAGGAAATGGATACGATTAGCTTTCCCGGAGAACAAATGAGAAATCTTAAGGAACAGAGTGGGAAGGACCCTCACATACAAGAGATAAGGAAAGCTTTGGAACAAGGAACAAAATAAATCTAGGATGTAGCCCTGGGGCTATGTCAATGGAAGGATGACTGTCTATGGTACCAGAACAAGATTTGGGTACCAAATGAGGAAAAGATAAGAACAGAACTTATCAGAGAAAATCACGATCTCCTACAAGCAGCACATGGAGGGACAGCGAAGACCACGGAACTCATCAGCCGCAATTATTACTCGCCTGGAATGCGAGAAACGATCTAGAGATATGTCAAGAACTGCGACATTTGTCAAAGAACGAAATCATCCCGACATGCTCCGTACGGTCAACTACAATCAAACGAAGCACCAGATAAGCCATGGAAGTCGATATCTATGGATTTTATCACGGACTTACCAGAATCGGACAGCTACGATGCTATCTTGTTATTCATCGAAAGACTGACAAAAATGAGTCATTTTATCGCATGCTGGAAGAATATGACAACAAAACAATTCGCGCAAACCTTTGCAAAAGAAATCTTTCGGTAACATGGATTACCACATGACATCATCACCGATAGGGGAACACTGTTCACCTCTAAACTGAGGAAGGAGACGGCCTTGAGGTTGGGAATCGAAAGGAAACTGAGCACGGCTGACCACCCGCAAACGGATAGACATACTGAAAGAACCAATGCCATCCTGGAACAATACCTGAGAGCATACGTCAATTATCCACAAGATAATTGGAACGAACTACTTCCATTTACGGAATTTGCATACAATAATGGACATCAAGAAACAATTAAGACAACACCTTTCTTTGCAAACTACGGACAACACCCGAAACATGACGGAGGTTATCATCTGATACTGGATCGGAAGATACCGGCCAACGAAATGAACCAATGGCACAATACCATACACTAGGAAATTGTGACCGTACAACTTCGACAGAGAGAAAATTACGATCAACATAGAAAACCCGATCCGAATTTGAAATCAGGAGATATGGTATGCTTCCTACCAAGGAATGTAAGGACCACAAGACCATGCAAGAAACTCGATTACAGGAAGATGGGGCCCTTCAAGATCTTGGCAAGAGTGGGGAATAGTGCATATAAGCTGGACTTTCCCCCAGCGATGAGAATACACCACACCATCCACATCTCACTTCTCGCAGCCTACCAAGACCAAAGATTCCCATCACAGATCCAGTCACCACCACCACCAATTGAAATCGAAGGCGAAACAGAATACGAAATTGAAGAGATAGTCGATTCACGCCTACATTATGGAAGACTCCAATATCGAGCGAAGTGGACAGGATACTCACCTGATCACGATAAACTTTGGTACCCAGCGGAAAACTTTGAACACGCGGAAAATGCAATCAAACACTTCCATGAACGATACCCAGATAAACCAAGGCTGGGAAGAAATCAAACAACAAGCAACGAACGACGGGTGGGGAGACCCAATGCGAGAAATCACTCCCACTAGCCCAGGCTATGCGACGGTAGAGGACCGGCAAAGGACATCAGAATACAACGCGATGAGCTGGACGGCATGCTATGACGAGCATTGTAACGTCCATAGAGAAGACAAGGAAGGGGCCAGTTACTGGCCAAAACTACCACTTGAAGAAACGAGATGGGAGGAGTGCTACTGAAATAATGGTTGAGCCCATCGGGATGCAAAGATCCGGGCGGGATACTACCCCAAGGCGTGGGGTAAAAGAGGAGAACTGAGCAGGAAGGATGCTCAGCGCACGGAAGCTAGGAGGGGACGGTTGGAGTCGGGAGAGGAAACCCGAAACAACGATACCGAAAGCCAACACACTCAGGCAGATATCTAATGCCTCCAAAGAAAAATTTCGGGTTTAGAAATCCAACTGGATGAGGCCCAAGGAACGATCAGACTGCAGGAGGAGACCCACGAAGCGAAACAAGCATCCATTGTGCACCAAAAACGAACTAGCGTGGTGGCAGACCTGACATTAGAGATGATCAGGAAACAGTTAAGCACAACGGAACAAATATTACGGAAGTTCTGTCGAGATGCGAGAAGATTTGGGAACTAGATTATAAAACTTGGTGAATCGCTTGATGGGACTCAAGCTGATAGGAGAGAGGAGCCTTTGTCACAAATCGTGACTTAGCAATACGGAATTTTTCACATGACTCACGATTTGTGAGATCATTGATGATTATGAATGTTTGATTTGATTTATGTTTATGATATCATGACTCACGATTGTGAGGTCATATGATGTTATGACTTTCGCACCTGACTACAAGTATGAGTCAGGAGTTTCACGCATGTGACGCGATTAGCGCAAATGACCTTTTAGGGAAATTGGATACTATGGCGATTGTATACTATGACTCAAATTGTGAGTCATAGGATGTTTGTTATACTCTGACTCACACGGCAGTCATAGTAAAGAGGTGACTCATAGCAAAGTCACCAGGGTTAGGGTTGTGGGAAGAGCGCCTATATAAGGAGGGTCACGGACACAGATAGCTAGCTCTTCACGAAACCACCTAAGTTACTTCCTATGTTATATTTTACCTATTAGTTCAATCTATACTCTACTCTTATTACGACCATTGGTTTACATCACCGACCGAAAGGTGATTCAAGAAACGTATCGCTAAGGAGCAGTAGCACGAGCTAGGAGTGAAAGGACTCTGCGTTCCCTAGGCAACATAAGGCTACGAGACCTGAAAGCGGTAAGACAAGCGGTACGTATCGTTACCTGTTGCTATTAAAGAAGATAGTGTGCCTTGTCCGGCTGACTAAGGATAGGTTTGTAACACAGCTCAAATGAGTCGTATGTTGGCACAAATAAGCGAGGCAGTAACTCATCTACAAGTGGCCTGAAACCCACCTAGCATGTGGGAAATTGTGTAACCACAACCAGTGGTAAATTAAGGGTTAGAAAAACAGAAAAACAGCTTATGGGAGGGAAGAATTCAGCTTTATCCAGTCTCGAGACAAGGGAAATGGGGTGGATCGAACTGAAGGACACAACAATAGCAGAAATGGACTACTACCGCGTCCACTAGTGAATGCACCTAATCCAGGTGATCATGACCCTAACTCAGAGGAAGGAGGTGGCCACCCTAATATAGGTTGTGAGCTTTCACAAAGACACGGGCCAGGACGAAAGTTCGAATCTAAAGCAGATGCATGGGTGGAGTGACAAGAGCAAACATTGTCCCGTACCAACAGACAGCAGGCGGATTCCAGTTTCAAGTTGCTAATAAGCCAACTCAGGATGTGCGAGTATGGTTACTAAACTGTAATGACTACTTTGGGAGAAACACATCGCTATGGGAAAACAAGGAAAAATGTATCAACTATGCATTAGGAAGAATGGAAGGTATCGAGGTGGCCCCTTTCACAATAACTCACTGGAAGAAAATGACGGGGGACCTTGGATTCTAAAACACGAAGGCCACGAATCCTGGGCCACCCTCTGGGCGGTGGTTAAAGAACAATTCTCAGTACTGCATAAGTCGCAAAAGGCCTTAGAGGAGATAGAGCAGGTCTGGTACCCAGGTGACATAGAGAAGTATCACCTGACTATGGAAAACCATAACATCGAGACAGAAGTATCCAGAATCACTTGGAGAACCATAATCCAGACGGAGCTCCATATTGAAGACATGCGTACACTATCTTATGAAAATCAAGACTTGGATAGAGAATAGATCAAGGCAGTCCGCAGGGTTACTAAGGCAAAAGAATAATTCAAGGAACAACAAGGGCTATTCCGAAAAAAGTGACTATCCAAAAGGTGACTCCCAGAAAAGAAAATGCAAGTAAGAATTCATCTCCAGCAAGACCTCAGCTGGAAATAAAAAACCGAAAAACCTATAAGGCAGCTGACAAAGCCGCCTATAAATTGAAAAAACAAGCAGAAAAAGGGATAAATACCCTCGCTGAAGGAAAGGTTAACCACTAAAATTGGATGGAAGCTCTTAAAGGGATTCCTAAGGACAAAATTGATAAGCGAAAGAAAGCCAATCAATGCACACGTGGGACCTTTGCAAAACCATACTTGGAAGTTCTATAGAAAACAGGCCCAGGTCACAGTTATAAGACTAAAGCGGAGAAATATCAAACACCAATATCGACGACCCCTGGCAACCACTGCAATATAGGGGCAAACGGCACCCACAACAAGGGTGGACCAAGTCAACCAACCCAGATTTGGGAACAAGGTGACATGGATGAAGCCTAATAAAAGGTTTATAGGCACATACAGCTGCGGCGACCCGGTACTCGGTTACAGACCCCTTACCGAAACTAAAATCAACAAGGCCGCATGACCTCACAAAGGACCACCTAACAGGTATCTTGAGCTTCTATTTGGTTAAGTTTAAGCCACACGAGAGTCACGAAAAGCAATCCACACCTACCGGAGTAAAACAGACTGATGAATGACAGGTGAGCAAGAAGCGATTAACTTTTACGGTGGCTCATGGTAGTCCGGGACTAATTCTGGGAACAAAGAATATCAATGGGACAAAGTGGGGCACAACATTTGATGGATATCAGACCTCAGTACAGAAGACAATCAATTAAACCTGCGTCCTTATAAAGCCCTAAATCCTTACCAGAAATTCAAGCAAGAGTGGACAGACTAGCGCTAACAAAGTGACTTCTTGAGAATGACAAGGGGAAAGGAGTCTAGCAGTTACAAACCTATCCTTAGTCTGCCGGAAAAGGCACACTATCTTCTGTAATAGCAACAGGTAACGATACGTACCGCTTGTCTTACCGCTCTCAGGTCTCGTAGCCTTATGTCGCCCAGGGAACGCAGAGTCCTTTCACTCTTAGCCCGTGCGACTGCTCCTTAGCGATACGTTTCTTGAATCACCTTTCGGTCTGTGATGTAAACGGATGGTCATAATAAGAGTAGAGTGTAGATTGAACTAATAGGTAAAATATAACATAGGAAGTAACTTAGGTGGTTGCGTGAAGATCTAGCTATCTGTGTCCGTGACCCTCCTTTTATAGGCGCTCATCCCACAACCCTAACCCTGGTGACTTTACTATGAGTCACCACTTTACTATGACTGCCGTGTAAGTCATAGTATAACAAACATCCTATGACTCACAATTTGAGTCATAGTATACAATCCCCATAGTATCCAATTTCCCTAAAAGGTCATGTGCGCTAATCGCGTCACATGCGTGACACCCCTGACTCATACTTGTAGTCAGGTGTGAAAGTCATAACATCATATGACCTCACAATCGTGAGTCATGAAATCATAAACATAAATCAAAACAAACATTCATAATCATAAATGATCTCACAAATCGTAAGTCATGTGTAACATTCCATATTGCTAAGTCACGATTTGTGACAATAGCTCCTCTCTCCCCTCAGGTTGAGTCCTATCAAGCTATTCACCAAGTTTCATAACCTGGTTCCAAAATCTTCTCGCATCACGACGGAACTTTCGTAAGATTTGTTCCGTTTTGCGTAACTGTTTCCTGATCATCTTCAATGTCAGGTCTGCCACCTCGATAGTTCGTTTTTGGTGCACAATGGTGGCTTGTTGCCCTTCGAGGGTCTCCTCCCGGAGTTTGATCGTTCCTTGGGCTTCATCTAGTTGGATTTCTAAACCCGAAATTTTTCCCTGGAGGCATTCGATATCTGCCTGCGTGTGTTGGCTTTCGGTATCGTTGTTTCGGGTTTCCTTACCCCACTCCAACTGTCCCCTCCGAGCTTCCGTGCGCTGAGCATCCATCCTGCTCAGTACTCCTCTTTTACCCCACGCCTTGGGGTAGTATCCCGCCCGGCTCTTTGCATCCCGATGGGCTCAACAATTATTTCAGTAGCACTCCTCTCATCTCGTTTCTGCATGTGGTTGTTTTGGCCAGTAACTGGCCCCTTCCTTGTTTTCTCTATGGACGTTGCAATGCTCGTCATAGCATGCCGTCCAGCTCATCGCTTTGTATTCTGATGCACTTAGCCGGTCCTTTACCGTCGCATAGCCTTGGCTAGTGGGAGTGATTTCTCGCATTGGGTCTCCCCACCCGTCGTTCGTTGCTTCTTGTTTGATTTCTTCCCAGCCTTGGTTTATCTGGGTATCGATCGTGGAAGTGTTTGATTGCATTTTCCGCGTGTTCAAAGTTTTCCGCTGGGTACCAAACTTTATCGCGATCAGGAAAGTATCCTGTCCACTTCGCTCGATTTTGGAGTCTTCCTTAATGTAGTCGTGAATCGACTATCTCTTCAAGTTCGTATTCTGTTTCGCCTTCGATTTTGATTGGTGGTGGTGGCGACTGGATCTGTGATGGGAATCTTTGGTCTTGGTAGGGTTCAAGAAGTGAGATGTGGATGGTGTTGTGTATTCTCATCGATGGGGGAAAGTCCAGCTTATATGCACTGTTCCCCATTCTTGCCAAGATCTTGAAGGCCCTCTCTTTCTGTAATCGAGTTTCTTGCATGGTCTTGTGGTCTTTACATTCCTTGGTAGGAACTATACCATATCTCCTGATTTCAAATTCGGATCAGGTTTTCAGTGTTGATCGTAATTTTCTTTCTGTCGAAGTTGTGCGGTCACCATTTCCTCGCGTATGGTATTGTACCATTGGTTCATTTCGTTTGCCGGTATCTTCCGATCTAGTATCAGATGACCACTTGCGTCATGTTTCGGGTGTTGTCCGTAGTTTCCAAAGAAGGGTGTTGTATTATTTGTTTCTTGTTGTCCATTATTATATGCAAACTCCGCAAATAGTAGTAGTTCGTTCCAATTATCTTGTTGATAATTGACGTATGTTCGCAGGTATTGTTCCACGATGGCATTGGTTCTTTCAGTCTGTCCATCCGTTTGCGGGTGGTAAGCCGTGCTCAGTTTCCTTTCGATTCCCAACCTCTGGGCCCTCTCCTTGCCCTGGTCAGAGGTGAACAGTGTTCCCCTATCGGTGATGATGTCATGTGGTAATCCATGTAACCGAAAGATTTCTTTCGCAAAGGTTTGCGCCAATTGTTTTGTTGTCATATTCTTCCTGCATGCGATAAAATGATTCATTTTTATCAGTCAGTCGATGACTACCAAGATAGCATCATAGCCGTCCGATTCTGGTAAGTCCGTAATAAAATCCATAGATATCGACTTCCATGGCTTATCTGGTACTTCGTTTGATTGTATTGACCGCACGGAGCATGTCGGGATGATTTCGTTCTTTAACAAATGTCGCAGTTCTTGACATATCTCTAGATCGTTTCTAGCATTCCAGGCGAGTAATAATTGCAGCTGATGAGTTCCGTGGTCTTCGCTGTCCCTCCATGTCCTGCTTGTAGGATGCCGTGATTTTTTCTGATAAGTTCTGTTCTTATCTTTGCCTCTTTTGGTACCCAAATCTTGTTCTGGTACCATAGACATTCATCCTTCCATTGACATAGCCCCAGGGCTACATCCTTCATTTCTTTTGTTCTTTGTTACAATGCTTTCCTTATCTCCTCGAAGTATTTTTCTTGTGGTAATAGGATCCTTTGTTTCTGTTTGATCGTGTCGTCATCTTCATCTGGTCCATCTTTACTTCTTCTTGTCAATGCGTCTGGTTTGCCGCCTTTCTTTCCTGGCCGACATTAGATCCGTATATTGTATTGGCTTAACTTCTCGCTCCACCGGATCTGTCATTCATTAAGATCTTTTGTTGTCGTGAAGGGAACCTAGTTTTTATGGTCGGTAAGGATCCTGGTCTTATGATGGCTTCCCAACACATATCTTCTCCATTCTTTGAGTGCCTGTACTATGGCCAATAGTTCTTTGTCGTGAATATCGTAGTTGCATTCCGCATTCGTCATTGTCTTTGATCGGAATGCCACCGGCCCCCATTTCTCATCTTCGCATTGTCGCGATAATTCCACGAACAGACATACTTCGATGCGTCTGTTTCGATCATGATCGGTCTTTCCGTGGTGTAATGGGTGTGTACGGGTGCTGAAGTTATTTTTAGTCTCCTCGTATCGAACCCCACGCTTTCCGCTGTACCCAACTTCCATTTTGCATTTTTCTTCGTCAGATTGTATAGAGGTTTTGCTGTCCTGCTAAACCCCTCGATGAATCTTCGGTAAAAGTTGCAGAATCCCATAAATCTTTGGATATCGGTCTTGTTTTTCGGAATCGCCCATTCCCATATGGCTGCCGTCTTGATAGGATCCATCCGGACTCCTTCTTGGACAATAATAAATCCTAATTATTCCACTTCCGCCTAGAGGAATTCACACTTAGTTGGCTTGATTCTCATTCCAGATTTTCCAATCGCTTCCAGGATCCTTCCCATGTCTTTCTGGTGTTGTTCCATTGTTTCTGTTTACACCAATACATCGTCCAAATAGACTATGCAGCATATGTCCAAGAATCGATGTAACGTCTGATTGATCCATCTCTGGAATGTTGCCGGTTCGTTGGTCAAGCCGAATGGCATTACCAAGTATTCGTACGTTCCGTATCGTGTCGCAAATGTAGTTTTCCACTCGTCCCCTTTCTTGATTCACACATTATGGTATGCATCCTTAATATTGTTAAGGTTCGACTATCTATATCGCGCAACCGGCAACGATATATGATTCAGTCTATCAAGACGCCTTGCTCAATACTATTCCGACCACTCCAAGTCCAATAGTTTTCCTGAGCACTTGATAGAAGAATCCGACAGTCAACTTCAACTAGAGGTCGCTAGAAGGAGAGCGCAATGAAGGTTTGATTTGATAAAGTTATAGATAGGAAATAACAAAGATGGTTGCGTGAAGAGCTATCTACCTCTCCCCCTATGGGTCCTTATATAGGCCTCTTCCCGCAACCCTAAACCTTATGGCTTTGCAAGTGCGCAGCCATGTGAAACTCATATATCATATGACCTTCTAAGTGCGAAGGTCATTTGCACTACTAATAACTTCATGACTCACA
>QFET01013617.1:0-41269 GCA_003316355.1 Tuber calosporum
CCGGAATTAACTTCAGGGCCTGTGGATCACTCGGGTAAGTTGAGTCCGTTCAATCATAGGGGTTTTCTGCAATGCATTTTGATTATGCCTGCAGGAGAGAAAAACCTTTCCGATTGTCGTCTTGTCAATGGCCAACTGACAATCCGACTATGGACCCAAACCTAGGTATGAGACTCAGTAGCCCTATGGCTTTTTCCGTCTATGCAAGCACTGCAGTCAACTGTGTGTACTTGGCCTATCGGCAGCTTTTCTTGTGACTGCATAGCTCCCCCGGTAAGTGTCTTTTCTGAGTTGGCTAAATAGGCGCTACCTATAGCCAACCGTTCAGGGATCACCTTAGCCGTGATAAGACTGAATGCCTCTTAGAGTCCTGTAACGTCCCTCAGTAATGATATAGCACCTGGGCTATCGTTGTGTAAGTAGTAGAGTTTTATCCGGACAAACTTCCGTTTATCCCCGACTCTCAGATAGCTATTCCAGGGGGACCCCCATACATCCCATAGGGATTATAGGCACCTAGAGTACCCTTGGAAGGCCATCTGATGTCGATACTAACAACCTGCCTGTGTCGGCCGTCGCCCACCCCTATATATATCCTGCGGACAGCATCTGGTCGGAAGGACGGCAGTGACGTATACGGGGTTACTCTGCCTCCTGCGATTCCTCAGTTTTATTAGGCTTTTACCAAATGTCAGCCTTTCCCACCCGTCGCAAGGGGGGAACGTGGGAGCCGCAAGGGGGTGTTGGACGTGCCAAAAACACTGCAACGACCCTGGGGTACATGTAGTAGGATTTCGCGTCTCGCATAATGTTAGGGGAGGGTAACTTGAGCTCCATGATTTCACCCGCGATCCCCAAGGTAGGGTAACTGGGCCCTATCATTGTGCAAATCGCTGCGGAAGTCTGTGTAACGCCCCTTTGCGTCACCATAAGGTTCCGCGTAACTGACTTATTTGTTACACGCGATTCCACGAGCTAGAAACACCTGGTTACGCGAATGTAGCACGCCCGGCGGCGTCTACACTGCTTACCATGTTTTCCTAAGGCTCCCTGTTACCCTGCCTAGGTGGTTACCCTGCCTAACTGAGGAGATGGGTTACCCTATCTAAAGGGTTACCCTGCCTAACTATGCTTCCGGGTTACCCTACTCAAGAGGGTTACCCTGCCTGACTGTAGCTCCGGGTTACCCTGTCTAGCGGGGTTACCCTACCTAAGTGTTCACCAAGGTTACCCGGCCTTGCTGGGTTATCCTATCTAACTAGGTACCTAAGTACCCTTTCTTCATGAAAGGTACTTATGGTTGCTATGTCACTTTGCAGGTGCCTGGTACTGTTCCTGTCCACGTCCTAGTAGGACCACTGCCTGGGCTAAGGTTCTGTAAGCTATACCAACTGATCTAGGGGTCGTAACACATTTATATGTTTTCTTATCTGGTGTTCAGGATTTTAGAGTAGATTATGCATCTTTTATGCATCTTTGTTGATCATATAGATTATGTTTTCTTACCAATAATTTCCTCATACCATCTCAGATTTACATATATTTTATTAGGATTTTCTTGGCAAGATTACATGGTTAAACATAGTTCAAACTTATGTTTCTTACTATGTTTCGCTCTATTCCTCTCACTTTCGTAGAGCCTACACTTCAGTATAAATAGGGTGGTTACCACCTACCTGGCTTAGGAGAAATATAACCCTGAACTGTTACCAATCTGCTCTTGACTTTGCACCTCTCCCCGCCCTGGAGTGCAAGGTGATCCCCTTGTACTTACGTAGTATTATCATTCTAGTAGTAAAGATTGTGTCATCGGGGTTCAAATTTTGAACAACCCTGATGTCAATGAAAGCTTAGATGTACCCTTGGATTTGTCTTACTGCTTGGCACATAGCTACCGATTATGATTCTATAGTATTTGTTGGGACCGTGTCTTGCTTCTTCAAACACCACTAAATACAGTCATTGTTAAAATGCATAACATACCCTTTAGAAGCATTAGCGTGTATCAAGACCGGCTGCAAAGTCCACATCTATATAGGTGTTCATTATGTTTGTAGTTGTTCAAGGGTAGAAGAGTCGAATGTCTTTTATACTATGAATATACTGCATGACGTCGATAGTAGCCTTTAGATGAATTGCAGACTGGCAGGAAGAAAATTGTCATAGAATGGATATTGTATACCCTATATCAGGCCTGGTACCAGTTGTCGGTATATATAGGATGCAATTATCGATTATAATATAGCGCAGTCTGTTATTTGTTCTAACACTGTCCCTATCCGTCGTTGAATGCCTTGAGGTAAGGGGGTAATGACCAGACGTGAGTTTTCCATACCATATATTTTCAAGACTGACAGGAGGTATCGTTGCTGTATAAGATGTTTCCCGTCTGTTGTATAGGTGATTTATAGGCCAAGTAGGAATATAGCTTTCCCTAAGTCAATAATATCTAGTGCTGTTTTCAGGCTATCTATGGGAGAAGTAGCTAGAGGGGTGGTGCCCTAGTATATTGAGATATTGTCAATTTAAAGCAATAAGTATATGTCGTATTTAGTGTAAACAAATATATCTTGGTCAGGGGAGGATGTCGCAAAACCTTTGGAGGTGTAATTTTAAGCGAGAAGAGAGTATGATTCATTCTCAAATTGCTTAGTCCCTATTTACAAGCGGTTTGTTGCCATAGTTTGTCTCCATTACCGTACCCAAGTAAGGTCACATGTTGACTTCTTCTTTCAACTCATGATTGAGGAATGCAAATTTGACATTCAATTACATTAGTCACAATTTGTTTTTGCACTCATTGCAAGGAGGATATGAATTGATTCATTTTGGATAACCAGAGGGAAAGTAAGTTCAAAGTCAAAATTCCGTAATCGTGAAAAGCATTTAGCAAACAGCTTATCAGGGTACCGCTCTAATTACGTATAAGCATTTCGCTTGGTCTTAAAATCTCATTTACTGTCAATAATCTTGTGTTTAATCAGTTTGTCTACATCATCAAAAGTACCAAGTTTTTCTAGTCCTTTTATTCCCTTATCTATTGTGTGGGTATATTGTTGCTTAAGCAAACTATTAACTGCTTGAGTGTTTATTTTGATATCCAGGTTAGATGTTACTATAACATTTGTACTCAAGTATTGTGGTAAGAGAACTGTTCTGCCAGATCTGTTCCGTTTCTCAGGAGAGTTTTCCAGTTGTACTTCTTGTACAAAGGGTTCCAGTGATTCTTCCAGAGTTTGGTGACAGTCATAATCTTCAGGATGTTCATATGGTGGAGGTAGATGTACTCCTATAGTTGCTTTATCTATTGCTTCCAAAGGTAAAGTTTTATCGGGTGCTGGTATTCTCTTATAGGAAGGTGTGTAGACTATTGCAAAGTCGCTAATAAGGGTGAAGGTTCTTTGGGAGCAAGCGGTATTATTGTCTTGGTTGACCACAGGAGCTGATGCATTTCAGATATTTTGTGCAAGGATAATATCTATATAAGGTATATCTTGCTGGAGGAATTATATTCAAGTATCCTTCTAGTGCCCACAGCTGTAACATTGGTCCTGGTTTTCTAGTATCCTCAATTATAAGAACAAAGGATTTAGGCCCAAAGGTGCATAGGTGGTTTACTAACAGCTTCTTGTTGTACAGAGATTTATAGGATATAATTTACCTATGGATCAGTTAGGGAGTATATTGCAGAGGTTTCCAGCTATTGTAACTCCTGGGACCTAAGATGATGGTATAGGAGCAGCTAACATAGAGCGGGTAAATATGATAATGGTCCTATGATTCGTTTCGCCAATATAATTAGATTCATGTAAGTGCGTAGATATTTTGTTATGTATGATATGCAGTTTTTCAAATATGGTGGTCATATCTTGGATGACATATTCTCGACTAATATCGGTCATAAATCACTTAATGGTAGCGTTGTGCAGGGCGTATCTTTCTTTGATGAATAGGTTGAGTACCTTAATGGTATCAGAGTTGGCCTTGAGAGGATAAATCCTGGTTTACCGTGTACAAGTATCAATAAAGGGGATATATTACTAAGAGTTTACAAAAGTGGTGGTTGAAACCTGTGCACTAATGTCTGCCTCGATAAACTCAAAGGGGGGTTTCACATCTTATTGCTGTAGATTTAGGTTTGCGTTTGGTTAACTTGGACGTAATCCAGGTTTTACACAGCCACTCTTTGAGAACTTGGGGGATTGTTGGATTGTCTAAGTATTTTGTACTTTTGAGGTAGGATGGTGAGGGAAGTCCAAGGGCATCATGCCACTACTGGTATATCATCTTATTCGCCATTGCTTTCTCTTCTAAAAAAATATAGTCTTAACCATTGTTATGATCTTATACGATTAGCTGACTGGCAACAGGTAACTACTTCTCTCAAAAGATACTCAGTATGACTGGGTCGTCCTTAATATCCTTATTCTGAACTCGGTAGATGATTTGGAATAGTACCTATCTCAGCCACCATGGTAGGAGTAGTATCACAACTAATAGTACTAGTTGGAGCCCCATAATTATTCTCAGACCTTTACCTACCTTGAATTGATAGCCAAATCTTATGGCTCAGATCATAAAACGCCAATAGTCAGACTGGAAGGTAAAATGATAAAGTAATAATATCAGAAAGAACTTGGATGGTTGTGTGAAGAGTCCAAACTACCGGCCTCCAACAGGTCCTTATATTAGCACTCTCCCCTTGACCATAAACGTTGTGGCTCATGCATCTGAGTCATCCGACCAGTATAACTTATTGTAATTATACTATGAAATCAATCTGCTGACTCCAATGCCTCAACTACGCATCATACTAAAACAATCATAACTTATGAAACAAGTTGTATGCCCTGAGTTCTCAAATGCATGAAACTCATTAGTCAGAAGTTGAATAATGTGCACAACACATAACCTCATATGACCTACAACTGTGAGTCATACACACGATCAACTAATCACCACATAAATGATTCCACCAAGTGTGAATCAGGTGGAATCCTATGATTACTAATCAATCATAGTGCAATATTCCTCCAACCCTTATGACTCATAACTATTAGTCTTGTGAAATCCTTGGCATTCAGTCATATTCGTGACATTACCTGCTCTCTCCTACGAGCCTGTGTCCTCCAAGGATTAACCCACCATCTTCGTCAGGATTTCTTCAAACCTGCGCAATTCCTTTTTCAACTGCAGAACCTGATATTGAACCTTTTGATAACTCTGTCTGACTTCTTATATTGTAATATCTACCATTCGCTTGTCCGTTCTTCGGTGGCAATTATTGTCTAGTAGGTTTGCATATCTCCTCTTGACTCCGCAAAGGGGATTTCAGTGATGTCAAGTTGTTCTCAGAACCTTTCAATTTGTCGTTCCAGATATTAAATATCAAGGCTGGTATCTATTTCCACAATTTGTCCCTCCTCCAGGCTTTACTTTATCATCAAAGTTGTTTTCCTTTTTCTGATAAGTGCATCATTTTCTTTCAAGAGGGCTGCTTTTCTCGTATGTATTGAGTAGAACCCAGTATCAATTATGTTGTGTTGATGTGTGAGGCAGTTGTCCTTGAAGCAGTAGATCCAGGACATCTGATTGTATGGTTGTTGTCATCTGACTATATTTCGCTATTTCAGGAACCAATACCCTCCTTCCTTATTGCATAAGTGAACATTGCAATCGTTGTTATAGCAGGCACTGCTTGAACGAGAATTGTGTTGGGTCTCCTTTTGCCTTTCTTCCTACGTTGCATACGAATGGCTTATGAGTATAGTAACCCTGGGTTTATTACCCAAACCATCCTTTGGTTCCAGAGTTGGTGCATGGCTGTCAACAGGTTGATCATTGTCTGTAATCCATTCTGGCTTGTCCTGAGTATTGCTGAGGGAAATGTTCAATGGCGAGAGTGGCATTGTTGAGATTTTCTGCAGAGTACCAAGTTTTGTTCTTTTCTGATAAGTAGCCAGTCAACTTAACTTGATTATGTGTTCGACCTCAGTATCTTCGTGAGTCGATAATTACTTCAAGTTTGTATTAACCTTCTTCTTCTATCTTAATAGGAGGAGAACATACTTGTTTTTGTAAGGGAAACTGGTTGTATTGGTATGGTAGGAGTACGGAGATGTGTAAGGGGTCGTGCATCCTCACCTACTGGAGCAAGGCCAATTTCTAGGTGTTGGACCTGACTTGAACTTGATCTTGAATGATACAATTTTCTTGTATTCTGGTTTCTTGCATGGTCTTTTGGTCCTGATATTCTTCAGTAACCACCAGACCATATCTCCTAACTTGTAATTCCTATGGCGTTTTCTGTGCTGCTTGTAATTCTCCTTCTGGCCTAATTCCACAAATACCATTTCTCGACCTAGCACTTAGTGCAGCAGATCCAGTCACTCCATGTTTGGTGTGTCCTTTGGTACCATGTGGACAATTACCTTATGCGCTCGGTATTATCCTTAATTGGCCTAGAAGGATGTGGTCATAATTGTTTCTTGATGTCCATTGCAGTATGCAAATTCTGCTAGAGGCAGGAGTTCTGACTAATTGTGTTATTGATATTTGACTTTAGCCTCCAAGTATTGCCCTAGTATGCCATTGGTCCTTTCTGGCTGTCTATTTGTTTGAGTGTTGAATTCTGTACTCTATCTTCTTGCGATCTCAAAGGACTTTGTAGTTTCCTGCCCTAATTGTGATGTGTCTATGCTTCCTCGATCAGTAATGATGTCTTGTAGTAGATTATTAATGTGGCATATTGCCTACAGAAATATTGTGACAAAGTCCCTTGTATTCACATACTTGGGGCAAGGTGTACAATGGCTCCTGTTGGTTAGTCTATCAATTACAATCAAGATATCGTCATAATCCACGTATTTCAGAATCTTAGTGAAGAAGTCCCTTGATATTATTTTCCATGGTTACTGTAGTGCTTCATTGGGTTGTAATAGCCCATAGAGTGCATGCTTTATTGCCTTTTTCCTGTGGGATATATAGCAATTCTGGACATATCTTTTGATCTCTTCTCAAATGTTTGGCTAATAATATTGTTGAGCCAGTCACCCAGTAGTTTTCTGGTTCCCTATTAGCTGACGGCTAGTTTATCATAATTTTATCATATGATCTGGGTCTATATTATTTCTTCTTTGTGTACTCATAGTTTACCTTAATACCATATGATACCCTCTTGTGTTCGAATACCCCTAAAGCCTTTAGCTTTATTTCTTTGACTCTTTTTTCGAGAGCTTCAGAAATTGCTCTTGTGTATTATTCCTTCAGTAGTAGGATCATTTGTTTCTGTTGGATCCTTTCATCCTAGTTGGCTGCAACATCATAAGGTCTCCTTGTGAGTGCATCTGGCTCGCCCCCTTCTTTTTCTTTTCCTGGTCAAGATTGTATCATGATATCGTATTGGCTGAATTTTTCCCTCAAATATATTTGTCTGCCATTCAGCTCCTTTGTAGTCATGAACAGTACCAGATTCTTGTGATCTGTGAGGATCAGTACTTGGTGCCTACTCCCTTAAGCATATCTTTTCCATTCCTTTATAGCCAGGACGATAGCTATAAGCTCCTTGTCGTGGATATCATAATTGCACCCAACTAGTGACATAGTCTGTGACCAATAGGCTCCTAGCCACCTTATTCCATCTCATTCTTTCTTGGATAGTAAGCCAAAGCATCCATATTTCGATACATCGGTTTCCCTTAGGATCTCCAGGGTTAGATCACAATCTACCAGACGTGGTACAGATATGAGGCGTCAGTCTAGTTCATCAATGATTGTTGTTGTCTGTTTGTCCAGTTGTATTTGATGTCTTTCTTTGTGAGTCCATATAAGAGTGGCTATAGCTAAACCTTTCGATGAATCTTCAATAGATATTTCAGAATCCAATAAAGCAATCTATGCCTGCCTTAGTTTCTGGTGGTGTCCATTCACAGATTGCTAAAGATTTTACTTTGTCGAAACTGATTCTGTTTCTATCTATGATATACCCTAGGAAATCTATTCCTTCTCTAAGGAAGTTACATTTATACAGCTTAAGTCAGAGGCCGTTCTTTCCTTGGCCTTCCATGATTGTACAAAGTCAATTGGGGTTGCTCCGGAGATCTTGAATATCTTATAATATCCAGTCGTTTGACAATACCGCAGTTATCCAGATTTCCAGTCCGAATCCAGTAGAGTGATCTATGGAATGCTGCTGGAGCATTCATGAGTATGAATGGCATAACGGTATATTGATACAAACTGTATTTTATCATGAAAGTTATTTTCCATTGGTCTCCCTCTTAGATCCTGATCGTGTGATAGGCGTTTGAATTATTAAGTTTGGTGAATATCTTAGCTGTCCTGTAACCATCTAGCGCTTCACCTAAATGTGTGAAGGTGTATTACTTTCATTTAGTAATTTCATTCAGTCCTTGATCATCCACACATAGTTGTAGTTTGCTGTCTTTCTTTTAGACAAATAGGATAGGAGTTCCTCAATTTGCATAAGAGTCTAGAATCCATTCTCAGTTTTTGTTGATGCAGAGATATTCTCTCAGTTCTTCATACTCTTATTCCCCAAATGGGTATGACTTTCTTGCTGGTAATATTTCTCCATTCCTTATGTTGATTTCGCAATAAACCTTAAGTGGATGCAGGGGTAACCGTGTTTCTTCCTCTTCTTTAAACATATCCAAGTACTACTATTATTCCCTTGGTACAATATATCTGGCCTTCTCTTTGCCTTCACCTTTCTTTACATTGATGGCTAGTTCAGATCTGATGTTGATTACCATAATCATGCTAAGCTTATTTGCCTCATAATCTAATTTAAGGATTTCGGTAGCTTTACCTATCCAGTAGAACCTCTCGTAGGATGTGTGGGAGATCACATTGATCTCAATTCATTGCCTTTGGTTGAAAATTCCGAACCCACCTTCTGCTCACTTGGTTGAAGCCAATTGTTCCACTTTCTCCACTTGTTCTATAAAAGTCTTCTCGCAGATACGCTGTGCTATTCTGCTTCCTGGCTTAAGCATATAGTTGTCTTGTCCAAGGTTCACCAAAACTACTCTTATTTCACCCCTATAATCAGAGTCCATTACTCCCGACTTGACACTTATATGATTTTTAACTGCCAATGCACAGTGTGGCGCATATCGTCTATAGGTTACTTCTTGTAGTCCTATTGTAATCATAGTCGTAACGAGCCTCTGGCCTTTTGCTCGTATCCTGACTTTCTAGCTCGCATGCAGCATGTGTCCTTGTGGCTTTGATCATTCTTTGGTAGATATCATTGCTATTTCGTTCAATCAAATTATTTTGATGTTCTGGATATTCTAGGCCTCAATCGTCGAAGGTTGCTGTCAGATTCTCTTACAAGGCTTATGCATTTGGAACCAGGTCCACTGTGAGCGAGCTCGTCCAGTATACAATTGTACACCACACACGGTAGTAGGTAATCTTGTTGCTTTCAAAACTGATTTTGGGGAAGTAACATCTTGGTTTGGGCAGTCTGGGCCTGACTCACAGTTGGCTATATCTACTTTTTTGAAGGATGTCACTTCACTATAACTGCCAATGTCGTTAGGTACTTCCGCTATATAGGCAATAGGTCCCATAGCTCTTTGCTCCATATCAACTAGGTAGAGTTCTATTTTCTTTAGTGATGTCTTTGTTGGTATTCCAGATCCTTGACTGAAATCCTTGTCAATACAGTTTTTCAGTCGCTCCTGAGTCTATCATCCCGTTGATAATAACTGTCTTATTCATGTTATGTAAATAAATGGTGACAAATATATGGTACTTTTCTTATTCCAGTATTTCTGTAGTTGAAAGTACCATGTGGATGTTTCCAATTCTTAGGGGTTTGGATGTCCTGTCCCTCTGACCACCTCCTAATTGAGACTTTCTTCATTTCCCAACTCTTTACCCTCCTCTCCTACTTTCCCTTTCTCGTAGGTTGGTACATCATTTTCGTTGATTGTTGTTGGTTTTGCTGTTAAACTAAAGACTATAGTCTTCCTTATCTAATATATTAGAGCAGTTTAGGTGTTAGTAGCCTGAAATCGGACAGTCTAGACATACGTTCCTGTTCATTGTTCTCATAAAGTCAGCCCTGGATAGGTTAAGTCTTGGTTGCATCTTTGATTAGTTCAAATCAATTCAATCCCCGCAGTTTTAGGAAGAGTTCCTCATTTTCCAAGTAGCTTTGTCGTTTCATGGACGTTTTTTATCCCTGATTAAGACCTTAGTATTTATTTATAGACGTTATATCTTATTGACCCAATTTTCTTTGCGATATGCCACTTGCCTGAAGCATCCTTATCATTGGTGATCATATGGTCAACTGTACATTCTTCTCACAAAGTCCGCTTGATTCCCATAAAGAATTGTCGTCTTAAGCTACCATTGACGACATTGGCTTGGTTAGCTGTGAGGCAAAAAGAATTCCAGTACTCTGTGAATAGTTCCTTTGCATGTCAGAGGTGATACAGATTTTTCTTGAAAGCATTCTCTGCGTCCATGTTACCAAACTGTTTGAAGTATGTTAGTAAACTCCAGTTATGATCCTATGCGGTAAGCTGGTTCTGCAAAAGGTAACTACTTATCTGTGGGTTGGATGAATATGACCGGGCCGTTGTTGTAGTCCTGTATGGGGCGTGGCGCAAATCTCAGCCACCAAGGTAGGAGTACTATTGCAACGAGTAGTACTAGGCGGAGTTCCACTATTGCTCTTAGGCCAATGCCTACGTTGTCTTGATAGCTGAACCCTATGGTTCCTATCGCACAACGCCAATATGGAATGGAACAGTATAGAGGTAAAGTAATTGTATAGGAAAGAACTTAGATGGTTGCGTGAAGAGTCCTAACTACAGGTCGCTTAGAGGTCCTTATATAGGCACTCTTCCCTCAACCCTAACCCTGGTGACTCATACCTGTGAGTCACACGACCTCTATGACTCATAGTGAGTCATAGTATGAAATCCATCAGCTGACTCCTCTGAGTCAACTGGGCCGCGTGCCAACCAACCATAACTCATATAATAAGTCATGTGCCCTAAAGTGGTCACATGCGCGAAATCCATGACTCATAGTGTGAGTCATGTGCGAAAATCATTATATCATATGACTCACGAATGTGAGTCATGCGCACGATCAACCAATTACAACATACCAATGATTGCACGCGTGTGTATCATGTGAAACCCTATGACTTCTAATGAGTCATAGTACGAAATATAACAACCTTGTGACTCATAACTATGAGTCATGCGAAATTCTGCCTTGCTTAGTCACCAATCGTGACCTTAGCTCCCCTCTTCCTTAAGCCTGAGTCCCTTCAGGCTTAATGTCCCATCTTCATCAGGCTTTCTCCAAACCTGCGCAGTTCCCTTTTCAATTTCCAAACTTGATGTTCGGCCGATTGGTAGTTCCTCCGGACTTCCTCTAAGGTGGTGTGTGCCGCCCTAATAGTCCGGTCCCAGTCATCAATCATTCTCTGATATGTCCGCATATCAGTCCTTTGGGCCTCGATTGTGGCTTCGGCGGTCCCGACTTGTTCTTATAGCTCTTGCAACTGTCGTTGCAAACTCTCTTCGTCGGGGATCGTCTCGATTTCGCTTTTTTCGCCCCCCTCTCCCTTCAACTCTGTCCTCACAGTTGTTTTTCTTTTCCTAATACGTGTATCGTTTTCCGTAAGGGGTGCCGCTTCCCCGTTTCGTCTTGGGTATAATCCAGCATCGATTTTGTCGTGTCTGTGAGTACGACAAGTGTCCTTGAAACTGTGTTTCCAGGATGTCTCCGTGTGTGGTTGTTGCGGTTTGCGCAAGTTGGACTGTTGTGGAAACCAATTGCTTCCTTCCTTCTCGCGTAAATGAGTGTTGCAGGAATCATCGTAACAGGCAGTCCACGTAAGAGCTTTGTGTGCTCCCTACTTTGCCCTTTCTTCCTGAGTAGCGTATGGCGGGCTGGTAGGGGTAGTAGCCCTGGGGCTATCGCCCCAGCCTTCGTCTGGACCCAATGGCGTTGGGTCTTGCCACGTGGGTTGATTTTGACTGTAACCCACTCTGGGTTTTCTTGGGTATTGCTGATGGAAACGTTCAATGGCGATGCTGGCATTGTTGAAGTTTCCGCAGAGTACCAAGCTTTGTCGTGTTCTGGTGAGTAGCAAGTCCACTTGGCTCTGTATTGTAGGCGTTTTCGGTGTATGCGTGAATCAATGATTTCTTCGAGTTCGTACACGCTTTTTCCTTATACCTCGATTGGAGGTGGTGGTGATTGCTTTTGTGAGGGGATCTGATTGTCTTGGTATGGTTCGAGGAGTGAGATGTGGAAGATGTTAAGGACCTTCATCTGTTGGGGCAAGGGCAATTTATAGGCAGTTGTGCCCACCTTCGTAAGGATCTTGAATGGTCCGATTTTCTTGTAATCCAGCTTCTTGCATGGTCTTGTGGTCCTTATATTCCTTGGCAGTAACCAGACCATGTCGCCTGACTGGAGATTCGGATCGGGTTTTCGGTGTTGATCGTAGTTTTCTTTTTGTCGTAATTGTGCAAAGACCATTTCCTGAAGTAGGATAGTGTGCAGCGGACCCATCTCTTCCTTTTTCGTGGTTTCCTTTGGTATCATGTGGCCTATCGCCCCATGTTCTGAATGTTGTCCGTAGTTTACGTAGAAGGGTATGGTCTTAATTGTTTCCTGTTTTCCATTGTTGTATGCAAATTCCGCTAATAGTAGTAATTCCGCCCAGTTTTCTTGCTGATAGTTGACATAGGCCCTTAGGTATTGTTCCAGTATTCCGTTCGTCCTTTCGGTTTGTCCGTCGGTTGGTGGATGGAATGCGGTGCTCATTCTTCGTTCAATTCCCAGGGATTTTGTAGTCTCTCTCCACAAATCTGATGTAAATAGCGTTCCTCTATCGGTGATGATATCTTGTGGTACTCCATGGAGTCGGAATATTTCCGGTAGGAATATCTGGACAAATTCTTTGGTGTTCATATCTTTGTTGCAGGGTATGAAATGCCTCATTTTTGTCAAGCGGTCGATGACCACCAGGATGGCGTCATAATAGTCTGATTTTAGCAGGTCCGTGATGAAGTCCATTGCTATCAATTTCGATGGTTGGTGCGGCGCCTCGTTCTCTTGCAGTAGTCCGTAGGGCGCGTGCCTTATCGCTTTCGTTCTTTGGCATGTATCGCAATTCTTGACATATCTCTTTATGTCTTCTCGCATCTTTGGCCAATAATATTGTCGGGATAGTAGTTCCGTAGTTTTGCTGGTTCCGCCATGCCCAACTGCTGGGTTATCGTGATTTTGTCGTATGACTTGGGTTCTTATCTCTCCTTTCCTCAGACCTTCCTGGATTGCTCTTATCTGTCTGTCTTTCGTGCTTGACTCTCGGATGTCAAAATCTTCAGCGACAAACTTGACCACTTCCATGGCTTCGAAGTATTGTTCTTTAGGGAGTAGGATCTTTTGTTTTTGTTGGATCCTCTCGCCTTTCATTTTCGCGACATCTTCTGCTCTCCTAGTAAGGGCATCTGGTTTGCCTCCTTCCTTCCGAGGTCGGTATTTTATTTTGATAACGTATTGACTGAGGGTCTCGCTGCATCGGATTTTTCTGTCGTTAAGCTCTTTTGTCGTGGTAAATGGTACCAGGTTCTTATGGTCTGTGAGGACCAGGACCTGGTGTCTGCTACCTTTTACATATCTTCTCCATTCTTTCAACGCTTTAACAATGGCTAAGAACTCTTTGTCGTGGATACCGTAGTTGCATTCCGCGGGCGTCATTGTTTTTGACCGGTATACCACTGGCCTCCATTTTCCATCGCTCCCCTTCTGTGATAGAATGCCTGAGCATACATATTTTGAAGCGTCGGTTTCAATCATGATTTCCTTGGTTGGATCGTAATTTACCAGTAGAGGGGCTGAAGTAAGTTGCCTGTGCAATTCATCAAATGCTTTTTGTTGGTTCTCGGTCCAGTTCCATTTGCAGTCCTTCTTCGTCAGTTGATAGAGTGGTTTAGCTATCCGACCAAACCCTTCTATGAATTGTTGATAGAAGTTGCAGAATCCCATAAAGCACTGTATTCCTCTCTAGCTTTCGGGTGGTTTCCATTCCCATATTGCTTTTGTTTTGATAGGATCAACGCTGACTCCCTCCTTGTCGATGATGAAGCCTAGGTATTCTGTCCGTTCCTTGTGAAATTCGCACTTCGATGGCTTCAGTGTCAGCCCTTCTTTTCTCAGGGCTTCCATAATCATCCTGACATGGGTTCGGTGTTGTTCCAGGTTTTCTGAATATATCAGAATATCATCTAAATAGACGATACAACAGATATCCAGAAACCTGTTGAGAATCCTATTGACCTATCGCTTAAATGCTGCAGGTGCATTTTTGAGTCCGAATGGCATGCCCGTGTATTCGTATATGCCGTATTTGGTGGTAAAGGTAGTTTTCCATTCGTCTCCGTGTTTGATTCTGATGTTGTGATATGCGTTTCGGATGTCTAGTTTAGTAAAGACTTTGGCTCCTCTAAGCCTATCGAGGGCTTCTCCTATCAGTGGTAGGGGATATCGGTCTCGTTTGGTGACTTCGTTGAGCCCTCGGTAGTCCACGCCTAGCCTTAGTTTGCCGTCTTTCTTCTTAACAAACAGGATTGGTGATCCCCCGTTTGCATAAGAGTCTCGAATCCAGCCCCTGTTCTTGTTGACCATGATGTATTTTCTTAGTTCTTACAGCTCTTTTTCGCCCAATGGGTATAGCTTTCTTGCTGGTACTGTTTCTCCTTTTTTGAGGTTGATATCCAAGTCAACCTTTGGTCGGTGTGGTGGTAGCCGAGTTTCTTCCTCTTCCTTGAACATGTCCAAGTACTGGTGGTATTCCCTTAGCACAATGTTTCTGGTTTTGTCTTTTTCTTGTCCTTTCTTGGCCTTCAGAACCAATTCGGTGCTGACATTGATCCTTTCCATCCTGGTTGGTTCGTTCGTCTTATAATCCCACTTGAGGATTCCTGTGACTTCGCCTCTAGGGTAGAACTTTCCGAATGACGTAGCGGAGATCTCGTTGATCTCAATCTTTGGGCGTTTTGGGTGGTCCGTACTTCCAAACCCTGTTGCGCCTCTCCTAGTAGGAGCCACTTGCTCCACTTCTTCGCATTATCCTATGACAATCTTTTCGCATATCAACTGTAGGATGCGGTCTCCCGGCTCAACTGTGTAACTGTCCTTTCCCAGGTTGACCAGGACCAGCTTGACTTCACCTGTGTAGTCGGCGTCGATTACTACCGCATTGACAGTAAGCTGGTGTTTAACTGCCAATCCGCTGCGCGGAGCCAGCCGCCCATAGGTGCCTTCTGGTAGTCCTATAGCTATCCCGGTGTTGACGATTCCTTGTTCTTTTGCCGGTATCGTAATTCTCTCGTCTGCATACAGGTCATGTCCAGCAGCCTTGGCTGACCCCTGGGTAGGGAGTGTGGCCGTATTGCTCAATCTTTGGATTTTGATGTTCTGGACATCCTTGGCCTGGATCGTGGAGAACTGTATCTCCAAGTTCTCTTCCATGGCTTCCGATTCAGGGACTTAGTCCACTGCTGGCGAGCTTTCGAGGCATACTCTGGTACACCACTCGCTATCGAACGTGATCTTATTGCTTTCCCAATCGATCTTGGGGTTGAGTCTTCTTAACCATTGCAGCCCTTGCACTTCCTCATGGTTGGGTAGATCTGCGATTTGGAAGGTTGCCACTTCCCTATGGCTGCCGATGTCCATAGGTACTTCCGCTATATGGGTAATTGGTCCCATAGCCCTCGGCTTCCCGTCCGCAAAGTAAATTTCCCGTGTTTCTTTTGCTTTCTTTGTTCGTATGCCGTGTTTATTGCTGAATTCCTTGTCAATAAAGTTTTCGGTAGCGCCAGAGTCAATCATGCCGTTGATGATGACTGTCTTGTCCATGCCATGTAAACGCATTTTGACCCTGGCATGGTCTTTTTCTTGTTCCAAGGTTTCCGTGTTTGTAAGTGCCATGTAGATGTTGCCAAGTCCGGTGGTTTTTGTTTTGTTGTCCCGCAGCCCATCTCTTACTGGGGACTTTCTTCATTTCCCGACTCTTCAGGTGTTTCTCTAATCTCCATTTCGTCTAGGTTGGTTCGTGGTTTCCAAGATTATTGTTGATCTTGCTGTTGAACTGCCTTGTATAGTCCTTTTCATCTCTTGCATTTCGGCAATTACTGAATCTGTGCCCAGGTCTGGCGCATCCTAGGCATAGGTTGTTTGCCCTTCTTCTTGTGAACTCTGCTCGTGAGAGGTTTAGTCGTGGACGCCTTCTTGTAGCGTCAAGGTCCATTGGGTCGCCACGGGTTTCCATAGTGTTGCCTGACTTCCAGGTTCCGGTATTGTTCCTGGGCGTGTCCTGTTGTTGGATAAAGGTACTGTTGTTTACTTGAAGGTGCTTGATCATGTTGATCCAGTTTTCTTTTTTGATTGCCCAGGCTACAAGGGCATCAACATTTGCCGCCACCATGTGGTCCGCTGCCCACGCGTCCTGGAGCGTTCGGTTAATTCCTTTAAGGAATTGGCGTCTTAGTCTACAATCATCCTCATTTGCCTCTGTAGCTGTGAGGCGAAAGTCATTCCAGTATTCTCTGATTGGTTCCTTGCCTTGCCTCAGGCGGTCGAGTTTTGTTCTAGCTGCATTTTCTGCATCCACATCCCCAAACTGGTCTTTGAGGGCTGTAGTGAAATCTTCATATGTAGTCCAGGTCTCCGGCTTGGGTCCTTCTGCAAATGGGGTTATCCAGCTTGCTACTGCATCCCTTAACAAGCTTTGACGTAGGTGATGCGTTCCGTATGTCGTGTTTCTTGTGTTGCTTCAAAGTATAGTTGGCATTGCACTAAGAAGGTTCATAGTTTGGTCCTTGTTCCGGAGAAGGTAGGAGGTTTCTCAACTTTGATCCGGTTGTGGGTTGTTTCTCGCTGGTTGTTTATCAGAGTCAGGATCTCTTGGAACTGTGCAGTTGTAAATCCTGCTAGTTGAATTCCTGCTGCTCCACCTGCAGTTGCTGGTCCCGGTACTGACATCCTTTCTGGTCTTGGGGTTTCTGGTTCCAGAGATCCTGTGGGTGAGGCCGGTTCTGGGGTCAACGGACTTGTGGTTCTTTGTCTCTGGCTTCTGGATAGGTTTAGGCTAATTGCTTCTTCAAGTGCCGGGCCAAGTGTGGAGGTATCGATTTCGCCTTCAGTAAGGTCGATGTTGTTGTCTTTAGGGTCTGCCGTTTTGTAGTTGGGTGTTGCTTAGGTGACGCAACCAAATGTTACGATCCTATGCGGTGAGCTGGTTCTGCAACTGGTAACTACTTCTCTGTGGGTTGGATGAATATGACCGGGCCGTTGTTCTAGTCCGGTATGGGGCGTGGCGTTAATCTCAGCCACCAGGGTAGTAGTACTATTGCAACGAGTAGTACTATGCGGAGTTCCACTATTGCTCTTAGGCCTATGCCTACGTTGTCTTGATAGCTGAACCCTATGGTTCCTATCGCACAATGCCAATAGAGAATGGAACAGTAAAGAGGTAAATTAATTGTACAGGAAAGAACTTAGATGGTTGCGTGAAGAGTCCTAACTACAGGTCGCTTAGAGGTCCTTATATAGGAACTCTTCCCTCAACCCTAACCCTGGTAACTCATACCTATGAGTCACACGACCTCTATGACTCATAGTGAGTCATAGTATGAAATCTATCAGCTGACTCCTCTGAATCAACTGCGCCACGTGCCAACCAATCATAACTCATATAATAAGTCATGTGCCCTAAAGTGGTCACATGCGCGAAACCCATGACTCATAGTGCGAGTCATGTGCGAAAATCATTACCTCATATGACTCACAAATGTTAGTCATGCGCACGATCAACCAAGCACAACATAACAATGATTGCACAAGTGTGTATCATGTGAAACCCCATGACTTCTAATGAGTCATAGTACGAAATATAACAACCTTGTGACTCATAACTATGAGTCAAGCGAAATTCTGCCTTGCTTAGTCACCAATCGTGACACTTAGCCCTGAGGATGACAAAATGTATAAAAGCGCTGATGTCCAAGAAAATGCACGGGCTTCTCCCCAGAGACCTCCACGCACATTCAAAGAATGTGCCTACTGTAAAAAGCATTACGCCACTGTCTGTACTACGGGACATGCAAGGAATTAGTGTAATAAAATCAAGGGCGACAATCAGAAGAAGATGGATAAAGAAAGCTATTTGTTCAGCAAAGATCAGCAAGGAATGAATATCCAAACCAGTCGGTATATTCACATCATCCTCTCTACGCAAAAGACTCCATACCTACATAACTGGGTAATCTATACAGGAACAAGCTCATACATGACCAGCAAACTAGACCTTCTAATCAACTGTGTACTAAGTATGGAAACTGTTAAGTTAAAGAATAATTCGGTAATGTTATCATGTGGCGAAGAAACTGTGAAGCTCATAGTGAACGGTTCAAAGCGTCATGTAGCCCCTATTGCCCTTAAACATGTTCTCTGGGTCATGAATTTGGGTCAAAGTAACAAATTGTCATGGTGGGCTAATGCTTTTTTGACAGAAAAGATTTCTTGGCCTAGTTTAGGTAAGAATATATTTGTATACAGGGAGAATAAAAGAGTTGTGATCAGGGGAAAGCTTGATAGTATCACGATTATGACTAAATACCAACGATTTTACAAGACTCAGAGTTAGGAGAAATATGTGTATGAGACATTTCGAACTCTGGCTGATTTGTAGTAATAGGGTTTTCACATGATCCATACTTGAGGGAATCATTTATGTTGTTATTCTTTGATTCTGAGCATGACTCACAGTGGTTAGTCATAAGAGATGATGAGTTTCGTATTTGACTCAAGTTATGAGTCATGTGTTTCATGCTTGTGACTACATGGGGCATGCTAGTGACTACATGTGGCACATGATTTGTTCATGAGGTATAATTGCTTTACAATGATACACAGTTGACACATTGGAGTCAGCTAATTGATTTGACAGTATGAATAACTATAAATCATTCTGGTCCTGGGACTCATATACAGGAGTTAAAAGGGTTAGGGTTCATGTGAGAGTGAACATATCAGTAGCTATTGGCTGCCGGTAGTTAGGACTCTTTAAACAACAATTCAAGTTCTTTCCTATACAATTACTTTACTTTTTCACCTTCAAGTCCCACTATTGGCGTTGTGCTATTGGAGCTATAGGGTTCAGCTATCAATAGAAGGTAGGCCAAGGCCTAAGAACAAAAGTGGATCTCATACTTGTATGATAAGTTGCAATAATACTCCTACTGTGGTGGCTAGATTTACCGCCATTCCAGATGACTAACTGAGTTCTGAATCAGGCTAAGAAGGAGGACCTGCTTGTACTTACAATCCCTTGAGAGAGTAGTTACCTAGTACCAGTTTGCTAACCGCCTAGAATCGTAACATTTGCTAGCTTTACTTAAGCATTACCTAAATGCCAAAGGGCAGCAACTATAAACTACGATATCGATCTCATTGAGGGCGAAATCGATATTTGGAACATTGGTGTAGTGTTAGCAAAAGCACTTAGTATGAATTTGTCGTAAACAAAGTCCCCAAGAACTGCCAGCCTGGTCACGCTATAACCACCCTTTCCAACAGGATAACTGTAACCAGACAAACCAATACCAGACACAATGTCCACTCCAGGACCAACACGGCCAGCAGGGCCAGCAGGAAGAGCAGGTATCCAATTAGCTGGATTCATGACTGCTCAATTACAGAAAATCCTACCCCTAATCAATAGCCAGAGGGAACTCCTCAACAACTGAATACAGGTAGAAAGACACCCCTACCGTACACAGAACAAGGACCTAGTTAGCTACTCTTATAGCACAATATCAATCGTACTTCGAAGAAACTCAGGAGACTGGTCACAGAGAACGGATTACTTCCGTCAAAAGTCTGCTAAGAGATGCAGCAGTAAGTTGGATAAGACCATATGTGAAAGGATGAAAATCAGAGACCTGGAGCACTGAGATGGAGTTGTCACGATTGGTGACTAAGCAAGGCAGAATTTCGCATGACTCATAGTTATGAGTCACAAGGTTGCTATATTTCGCACTATGACTCATTAGAAGTCATGGGGTTTCACATGATACACACTTGTGCAATCATTGTTATGTTATAATTGGTTGATCGTGCGCATGACTCACATTTGTGAGTCATATGAGGTAATGATTTTCGCACATGACTCACACTATGAGTCATGGGTTTCGCGCATGTGACCACTTTAGGGCACATGACTTATTATATGAGTTATGATTGGTTGGCACGCAGCGCAGTTGACTCAGAGGAGTCAGCTCATGGATTTCATACTATGACTCACTATGAGTCATAGAGGTCGTGTGACATACAGGTATGAGTCGCCAGGGTTAGGGTTGAGGAAAGTGTGCCTATATAAGGACCTTGGAGCGACCTGTAGTTAGGACTCTTCACGCAACCATCTAAGGTCTTTCCTATACAATTACTTTACCTCTTTACCGTTCCATTCTCTATTGGCGTTGTGCGATAGGAACCATCGGGTTCAGCTATCAAGACAACGTAGGCATAGGCCTAAGAGCAATAGTGGAACTCCGCCTAGTACTACTCGTTGCAATAGTACACCTACCCTGGTGGGTGAGATTAGCGCCACGCCCCATACCGGACTACAACAACGGTCCGGTAATATTCATCCAACCCACAGAGATGTAGTTACTTGTTGCAGAACCAGCTTACCGCCTAGGATCGTAACATTTGGTTGCGTCACCTAAGCAACACCCAACTACAAAACGGCAGACTCTACAGACAAGGACATCTACCTTACTGATGGCGAAATCGATACCTCAACACTTGGCCCGGCACTTGAAGAAGCAATTAGCACAAACCTATCCAGAAGCCAGTCACAAAGAACCAAAATTCCGGTAACCCCTGAACCGGCCTCAACAACAGGATCTCTGGAACCAGAAACCCCAAGAGCAGAAAGGATGTCAGTACCGGGACCAGTAACTGCCGGTGGAGGAGCAGGAATTCAACTAGCAGGATTTACTACTGCACAGTTCCAAGAGATCCTGACTCTGATAAACAAACAGCGAGAAACAACCCACAACCGGATCAAAGTTGAGAAACCTCCTACCTTCTCTGGAACAAGGACCAAACTACGAACCTTCTTAGTGCAATGCCAACTATACTTTGAAGCAACACAAGAAACACGACGTACGGAACGCATCACCTACGTCAAGAGCTTGTTAAGCGATGTAGCAGCAAGCTTGATAACCCAATTTGCAGAAGGACCCAAGCCGGAGACCTGGACTACATATGAAGATTTCACTACAGCCCTCAAAGACGAGTTTGGGGATGTGGATGCAGAAAATGCTGCTAGGACAAAACTCTACCGCCTGAGGCAAGGCAAGGAACCAGTCAAGTAATACTGGAATGACTTTCGCCTCACAGCTACAGAGGCGAATGTGGATGATGGTACACTAAGACGCCAATTCCTTAAAGGAATTAACCGAACGCTCCAGGACGCGTGGGCAGCGGACCACATGGTGGCGGCAAATGTTGATGCCCTTGCAGCCTGGGCAATCAAAAAAGAAAACCGGACCAACATGATCAAGCACCTTCAAGGAAATAACAGTACCTTTATCCAACAATAGGAAACGCCCAGGAACAATACCGGAACCTGGAAGTCAGGCAACACTATGGAAACCCGAGGAGACCCAATGTACCTTGACGCTACCAGAAGGCGTCCACAACTAAACCTCTCACGAGCAGAGTTCACAAGAAGAAGGGACAACAACCTATGCCTAGGATGCGCCAGACCTGGGCACAGATTCAGTAATTGCTGAAATGCCAGAGATGAGAAGGACTATACTAGGCAGTTCAACAGCAAGACCAACAATAATCGCTGGAAACCACAAACCAACCTACACGAAATGCATATTAGAGAAACATCTGAAGGGTCGGGAAACGAAGAAAGTCCCCAGTAAGAGATGGGCTGCGGGACCACAAAACCAAAACCATCGGACTCGGCAACATCTACATGGCACTTACAAACACGGAAACATTGGAACACGAATAGACCATGCAATGGTCAAACAACGTTTACATGGCATGGACAAGACAGTCATCATCAACGGCATGATTGACTCGGGCGCTACAGAAAACTTTATTGACCTGGAATTCAGCAATAAACACGGTATACGAACAAAGAAAGCGAAACTAATATGGGAAATCTACCTTTCGGACGGGGAGCCGAGCGCCATGGGACCAATTACCCATATAGCGGAAGTACCTTTGGACATCGGCAGCCATAGGGAAGTGGCAACCTTCCAAATCGCAGATCTACCCAACCATGAGGCAGTCCTAGGGCTGCCATAGTTAAGAAGACTCAACCCCAAGATCGATTGGGAAATGAATAAGATCACGTTCGATAGCGAGTGGTGTACCAGAGTATGCCTCGAAAGCTCGCCAGCAGTGGACTTAGTCCCTGAATCAGATTGAGCAATACGGCCACACTCCCTACCCAGGGGTCAGCCAAGGCTGCAGGACATGACCTGTATGCAGACGAGAGAATTACGATACCGGCAAAAGAACAAAGAATCGTCAACACCGGGATAGCTATAGGACTACTAGAAGGCACCTATGGGCGGGTTGCTCCACTCAGCGGATTGGCAGTTAAACACCAGCTTACTGTCAATGCGGGATAATCGACGCCGACTACACAGATGAAGTCAAGGTGGTCCTGGTCAACCTGGGAAAGGACAGTTACACAGTTGAGCCGGGAGACCGCATCCTACAGTTCATATGCGAAAAGATTGTCATAGGACAATGCGAAGAAGTGGAGCAAGTGGCTCCTACTAGGAGAGGCGCAGTAGGGTTTGGAAGTACGGACCACCCAAAACGCCAAAAGATTGAGATCAACGAGATCTCCGCTGCGTCATTCGGAAAGTTCTACCGTAGAGGCGAAGTCACAGGAATCCTCAAGTAGGATTATAAGACGAACGAACCTACCAAGATCGAAAGGATCAATGTCAGCACCGAATTGGCTATCAAGGCCAAGAACGGACTAGAAAAAGACAAAACCAGAAACCTTGTGCTAAGGGAAAACCACCAGTACTTGGACATGTTCAAGGAAGAGGAAGAAACTAGGCTACCACCCCACCGACCAAAGGTTGACTTGGATATCAACCTCAAAAAAGGAGAAACAGTACCAGCAAGAAAGCTATACCCATTGGGCGAAAAAGAGCTGTAAGAACTAAGAAAATACATAAGGGTCAACAAGAACCGGGGCTGGATTCGAGACTCTTATGCAAACGGGAGATCACCAATCCTGTTTGTTAAGAGAAAGACAGCAAACTAAGTCTAGGCGTGGACTACCGAGGGCTCAACGAAGTCACCAAACGAGACCGATATCCCCTACCACTGATAGGAGAAGCCCTCGATAGGCTTAGAGGAGCCAAGGTCTTTACTAAACTAGACATCCGAAATGCATATCACAACATCAGAATCAAACACGGAGACGAATGGAAAACTACCTTTACCACCAAATACGGCATATACGAATACACGGGCATGCCATTCGGACTCAAAAATGCACCTGCATCATTTCAGCGATAGGTCAATAGGATTCTCAACAGGTTTCTGGATATCTGTTGTATCGTCTATTTAGATGATATTCTGATATATTGAGAAAACCTGGAACAACACCGAACCCATGTCAGGATGATTATGGAAGCCCTGAGAAAAGAAGGGCTGACACTGAAGCCATCGAAGTGCGAATTTCACAAGGAACAGACCGAATACCTAGGCTTCATCATAGACAAGGATGGAGTTAGCGTGGATCCTATCAAAACAGAAGCAATATGGGAATGGAAACCACCCGAAAGCAAGAAAGGAATACAGTGCTTTATGGGATTCTGCAACTTCTATCGACGATTCATAGAAGGGTTTAGTCGGATAGCTAAACCACTCTATCAGCTGACGAAGAGGGACTGCAAATGGAACTGGACCGAGAACCAACAAAAAGCATTTGATGAATTGCGCAGGCAACTTACTTCAGCCCCACTACTGGTACATTACGATCCAACCAATGAAATCATTATTGAGACCGACGCTTCAAAATATGTATGCTCAGGCATTCTATCACAGAAGGGGAGCGATGGAAAATTGAGGCCAGTGGCATAACGGTTAAAAACAATGACGCCCGTGGGATGCAACTACGATATCCACGACAAAGAGCTCTTAGCCATTGTTCAAGCGTTGAAAGAATGGAGAAGATATGCCAAAGGAAGCAGACACCAGGTCCTGGTCCTCACAGACCATAAGAAGCTGATACCATTTACCACGACAAAAGAGCTTAACAACATACAAAACTGATGGAGCGAGACCCTCAGTCAATATGATATCAAAATACAATACCGACCCGGGAAGGGATTAGGCAAACCAGATGCCCTTACTAGGAGAGCAGAAGATGTCGCGAAAAAGAACGACGAGAGGATCCAATAAAACAAAGGATCCTACTTCCAAAAGAACAATACTTCGAAGCCATGGAAGTGGTCAAGTTTGTCGCTGAAGATTTTGGCATCCCAGAGGCAAGCACGAAAGACAGACAGATAAGAGCAATCCAGGAAGCTCTGAGGAAAGGAGAGAAAGAAATGAAAGGAGTGGCTCTAGGGGCATGTGAATGGAAGCAAGAATGCCTATGGCATCAAGGAAAGATTTGGGTACCGGAACACGAAGAGATCAGAACCCAAGTCATACGACAAAATCACGATAACCCAGCAGTTGGGCATGGCGGAACCAGCAAAACTACGGAACTACTATCCCGACAATATATTTGGCCAAAGATGCGAGAAGACATAAAGTGATATGTCAAGAATTGCGATACATGCCAAAGAACGAAAGCGATAAGGCACGCGCCCTACGGACTACTACAACCGAAGGTGGCGCCACACCAACCATGGAAATCGATAGCAATGGACTTCATCACGGACCTGCCGAAATCAGAGGATTATGACGCCATCCTGGTGGTCATCGACCGCTTGACAAAAATGAGCCATTTCATACCCTGCAACAAAGATATGAACAACAGAGAATTTGTCCAGATATTCCTACGGGAAATATTCCGACTACATGGACTACCACAAGATATCATCACCGATAGAGGAACGCTATTTACATCAGACTTGTGGAAAGAGACTACAAAATCCCAGGGAATTGAACGAAGAATGAGCACCACCTTCTATCCACAAACCGACGGACAAACCGAAAGGATGAACCGAATACTGGAACAATACCTAAGGGCCTATGTCAACTATCAGGAAGATAACTGGGCGGAATTACTACCATTAGCGGAATTTGCATACAACAATGGAAAACAGGAAACCATTAAGACCACACACTTCTACACATACTACGGACAACATCCGGAACATGGGGTGATAGGCCACATGATACCAAAGGCAACCACGAAAAATGAAGAGATGGGTCAGCTACACAATATCCTACGTCAGGAAATGGGCTGTGCACAATTACGATAAAATGAAAACTACGATCAACACAGAAAACCCGATCCGAATCTCCAGTCAGGCGACATGGTCTGGTTACTGCCAAGGAATATAAGGACCACAAGACCATGCTAGAAGCTGTATTACAAGAAAATGGGACCATTGAAGATCCTTACGGAGGTGGGCACAAGTGCCTATAAATTGGCCTTGCCCCAACAGATGAAGGTCCACAACACCTTCCAGATCTTACTCCACGAACCATACCAAGACAATCAGTTCCCCTCACAAAAGCAATCACCACCACCTCCAATCGAGATACAAGGAGAAAGCGAGTACGAACTCCAAGAAATCCTTGATTCACGCATACACCAAAAACGCCTACAATACAGAGCCAAGTGGACTGGCTACTCACCAGCACACGACAAAACTTGGTACCCTGCGGAAACTTCAACAATGCCAGCATCGCCATTGAACGTTTCCATCAGCAATACCCAACAAAACCCCGTGTGGGTTACAGTCAAAATCGAACCCACGAAGCAAGACCCAACGCGATTGGGTCCAGACGAAGGCTAGGGCGATAGCCCCAGGGCCACTAGCCCTACCAGCACGCCATACGCTACTCAGGAAGAAAGGGAAAAGCAGGCAGCACACAACACTCTTGCGTGGACTGCCTGTTACGATGATTCCTGCAACAATCATTTACGCGACAAGGAAGGAAGCAATTGGTTTCCACGACAGCCCAAGTTGCGCAAACTGCAACAACCATACAAGGAGACATCCTGGAAACACTGTTTCAAGGACACTTGTCGTACTCACAGACACGACAAAATCGATGCTGGGTTTTACCCAATATGAACCGGGGAAGCGGCACCCCTTACGGAAAACGATGCACGTATTAGGAAAAGAAAAACAACTGTGAGGACACAGTTGAAGGGAGAGGGGTGCCAAAAAAGCGAAATCGAGACGATCCCCAACGAAGAGAGTTTGCAACGAAAGTTACAAGGACTATGAGAACAACTTTGCACCGCCGAAGCCACAATCGAGGCCCTAAGGACTGATATGCGGACATATCAGAGAATGATTGATGACCGGGACCGGACTATTAGGGCGGCACACACCACCTTATAGGAAGTCCGGAGGAACTACCAATCGGCCAAATATCAAGTTCGGAAATTTAAAAGGGAACTGTGCAGGTTTGGAGAAAGCCTAATGAAGATGGGACGTTAAGCCTGAAGGGACTCAGGCTTAAGAGAGAGGGGAGCTAATGTCACGATTGGTGACTAAGCAAGGCAGAATTTCGCATGGCTCATAGTTATGAGTCACAAGGTTGTTATATTTCGCACTATGACTCATTAGAGTCATGTGATTTCACATGATACACACTTGTGCAATCATTGTTATGTTGTAATTGGTTGATCGTGCGCATGACTCACATTTGTGAGTCATATGATATAATGATTTTCGCACATGACTCACACTATGAGTCATGGGTTTCGCGCATGTGACCACATTAGGGCACATGACTTATTTTATGAGTTATGGTTGGTTGGCACACTGCCCAGTTGACTCAGAGGAGTCAGCTGATGGATTTCATACTATGACTCACTATGAGTCATAGAGGTCGTGTGACTCACAGGTATGAGTCACCAGGGTTAGGGTTGAGGGAAGAGTGCCTATATAAGGACCTCTAAGCGACCTGTAGTTAGGACTCTTCACGCAACCATCTAAGTTCTTTCCTATACAATTACGTTACCTCTATACTGTTCCATTCCATATTGGCGTTGTGCGATAGGAACCATAGGGTTCAGCTATCAAGACAACGTAGGCATTGGCCTAAGAGCAATAGTGGAACTCCGTCTAGTACTACTCGTTGCAATAGTACTCCTACCCTGGTGGCTGAGATTAGCGCCACGCCCCATACCGGACTACAACAACGGCCCGGTCATATTCATCCAACCCACAGAGAAGTAGTTACCTGTTGCAGAACCCGCTTACCGAATAGGATCGTAACACTAAGCCAAGATCTGTAGTCAAACTATCTGTTGTAGACATGATCATATGAAAGGTCCTGCTTAGTTTGGGGCTTGTCGTCAGTGTTACTGAACGATTCGTGAAGTGAGCAGACAACTACTGCATCTTTGGCTTTTGGTGACTCCAATCCATATTTGAATACATATGATTAAACAAATTGGTGCACGGTGGAGGAGGAGGAGCAACACTTTGCATTCAATTCATAGAGGTACCGTACTTGTCGATATGGGCTGCAATGGGTGCAAATGTATCCAACTTGGTATCAAGAACAGTGTTGAGTTTCTCGAAGAAGGATTTCATATTTTCTCCAGTGCATTTATCTTGGAACGATTTGCAGATGGCTAGGGGTATTTTGTCAGTGGCCAAAAAAATAAGCGATCTGAATTAACCGTTTCAAGGAAGTAGGCCAAGGCCCATTGCTATCGATCGCGAAATTTATCTATTTTCTCAGAGTTATTATTTCAATCTTTATCTTCTTCTGCCTATAGTAGACGTTCCTTTTCCAATAACATATCCTAGGAATTTTATAAAGTGAGGATATATTGCAAGATATCTAGCAAGGTCTAGTAGTTAACATGGTCAGTAACCTTTGAAATACAGCTCATTTGTAACTGGGTGCCCAACTACGTTTGGTGTTATTCGCATAAGATTTGGAGGTTGGTGTAATAGTTTCTCGTGAAGGATGTGAAGAAACCTTGGTTTCTGCCATGGCATATTTTGCTTGGTAAAGGCAAAGTAACTTAGGTTGCTAAGTAACACTACTTTGCTCAGCACTTGTTAGTAGTTAGGGCTGGAAAAATACCCTTCCATAATAAGTCGGTTTCAAGGAATCCCAAAAGTTGGCTTTAGCAAGCAGGGGCCTGACATTGTTCCCGTCGATTTGCGAAGAATGTTTTCGCAAAGCATATTTCATTATAACCCTAGTTTGTTTCAACCAATATTTTGGTAGGACCGAAAATATTTTGATGTTATGTAAGAAATAATTATAGGTTGAATGATTTGTTTCTTTCTGTTCGAAATGCAATTCTATCATGGTGAAAGAGGATAGCATGTAAGTGTAAGTCATATACCTATAGATGAATCAGGCATATAACCAATGAAAATTATGTGTTTTGACACGATCTTATAGCATCAGTACCAAAATACAACATAGTATTAAGATTTTACTATTTGCATGCTTGTATGAGGAGTTTTTTGGTATAAAGGTATATTGGTAGTTGTTCTTTTCTTTAATTAACTAAATACAGTAGGTGGCAACCTGCTATTTATACAAGTACCTATATTCCTTGTACTTAGTAACAAAATAGGGAATACATTGTTAGAAACATTAGTGTGAACTTGTTTGACCGTGAAAAAGTACCAAAGAAATCTCAATAAAATATCTGTAATCTGAAGTAGTGCGCGACAAATAAACTAAAAGATAACATATGATACAGGACTGGTAAAAGTTCACACTATATACAAAGTTAGCAACGGATTCCCACATATAAAAGAAGAAATATACGCTTTAATCCTCAAAAACTATCCTAAAATATAAAAGAGAATATGATATACCCTAGTTGTAGTAATGTCTGTAGTTTCCCTGATGTAAAATAAAAATAACCAGGCAGAAATATAACCAATTTTACTATAGAAATATACATATAAAACGTATTGAAGAATTTCAACAAGGATCAATAGCTAAGTTTATCAAAGACCCACACACCTGCCTCCTCGGAACGTTGTTGTTTCTGTGATACTGGCAGGGTGTGGGTACCACACTTGAGCGCTATCCATTTTCTAGGCTATATCCTTGCCTAGTCAAGTTGTTACACATGGCTTGGTAAATTGCAACTTCCCTGGCCACTGTGCTGTGGTTTAGATGAACTATTTTATTTTGTACTGCCTGATATGGGTGAATTCTAGTACCTTAACCCCATATTTGGTTCATCTTGTATTGATAGTTTTGGTTACCCAAAATGGGCAACTATTTTCAGTACATCCCAATATTCATGTTCACCTAAGCAACAAGGACTTCTTACATATTTAAAGTTTGAGAATAGGTATGGTTGTTTTATGTCCAAGGCCTTTAATTACATGCTTTACCCCATAAGACTGTGAATCTTACTACATATCCAGGGGGAGACCTCACCCGGAAGCACCTACTAGATTGTTCACTTAGTCTTTTACCTCTATCCCCAATTTAGATAATTAATTTACCTATCAACATTAAATAGAGCATCCACCAGAATTTCATCTGCCTTGACCCTATTCAAACATGGTTTACTATCTTGCTGCTCTCAATGGCTATACTCAAGCTCCAATCTATCAGAGGATTCCATGAACTATCTATTCTGCTACTGGTGCAGAGTATCCACCACTATTTTCTTTTCTTAAACCCATGAGCTTTAACCCCCGATACCCGTATAGACATTACATTCCATAGTCTCTATCTTAAAATGAGGATCTGAAGAAAACTAACTGTAGCATCCTAGACTAAGTGTGGTTCATCGTCAGGACGGACAGCATTGCACCAGAGGCTAAAACACTGCGAGGCTGAGTCACATATCTTTTGTCTTTATTCTACTATCTGAACTAATACTGACCCCAACTATGACTGGTCTATGACCAGGTGGTATCGCAGTTTGACCAAGTCCAAGTGTGGCATCAAGCCCATCCCTTTCAACAATTTAATGTACTTTCTGACTCTGTTTTATTAGTGCTTTTTATCTTTGGATCACTAAACTTGTCTGCAATCAGTGTCTGACCAAAAATTGGCTTTGGAAGAAATATACAACAGGTAATGATCTGCATACCATAACAACTCATCTTGTAGAAGAAATTGTAATCAGGAGGGGGCATCTACCCAAAAGGGGATTCTTACCCTCACAGAGCTCCTGATCCCGGATGCATAGGATGGGCCCTGAAGAAGATGGCTCAAGAAACTACTCTGGAGTACACAAAGCTCGAGCACGTCCCGTTTATTCTAATAACAGCCACATATTCAAACCGGGTCTGGAATAGGAAATAAGCCGTTATATTTTGTGGGACCGTACCACATTGTAAATATTATCTTCTGCAGCCTCACTTGCTTTTACGCAGGCAATCCGTGTTGCTTCCTTTTCCTCTACATATTGATATACTTAAGTTCACTAGGTATCCCTTCCTATTCTAAAGTAAACTCCCATTTTTAAGCAAGATTGGGCATCCAATAAGGCCAACAACCAATATGATCCACGGAGTAGTTTGGTTCCTTATATGCAGTCATAAAGGGCGTGGTGGTAGTCGGCTCATGGGCCTCGAAATTTGAGGAGGGGCGAGGCCTTATCCCGCAAGTGTGACCACAACTTGCATAGCACAAGCGGTTAGATGGAGGAGAGAGGGTTTAATGATTCTCGAACTGGCATTCCCTGTCTAATACCAGATAGTTTAATTTGCTTTCAAATATTCGCTGAATCAATGAATTCTGCAATTCATATTATTTAATGCATTTTGCTTCATTATTCATTGATGCAAGACTGAAGAGATATGTTGTTGTATATTTTACCCTGTTACCTAGTCAGGCATGTAGCCATCTCAGACTGCAGGGTTCTAGAAGATATGTGGTAATTGGCCCTTCCCCAGCTGCCACAGCTCCTCCACTGCTTTAGGGCTTGTAGGGTTGCTGCCGGTAGCAGTCTCTGGGCTGGTGAAGCATTATGGTTATGCCACACAGTAGGTTGCATGGTATAAGGTACAATGGATGCGTCCCCTTATATCTCCAATGATCCTTCTGCATGTTCACCTACGGATACCCTATTATATCTTTCACTTTCACTAAATGACTAAGTTTGACTAACTTTGCACCTGGCAATAGTCACTTCGTGCCTCCACCTGCCACTCTAAAGGCCTCATTGTGCTTTTCAACCAGTAGTAGTGATGTGTAGTAAATACAAAGGGAACAGACATAATCAAGTAATGCTAATCCCTTTTGCTTAATAGGAATTCCTCATTGAAGAGCAATAATTGGATTACTCTCTCCCCTGTATGTCATAGTTTAACAAAATTACCCCATTATTGCAGCAAAGCTGAAAAACCCATTGGCTCTGTCTGTATAGCGTACATGGAGTCCTGAACATCTAATGGTATCCCACTACTATTATTGTTATAAACCTCATTTGGCTTAGCAGATATTAACATAATCGAGGATGTTATGGGTCAACACCTGGGTATGGGTCACCCGACTCCATTATATATCATGAACCAAAAAGTGAACAAAACCACAATGCCCAACCCTTTCACATGTAAGACATCAACAGAATATGTATATGAGATAAGCATTCATTGTATGAAATAATTTTGAAAATATATACAGTTTTGTCCTTGTTATTGAAGTAATTTTCAATTTTTACAAATATGACTATGTTCAATCACACTGGCCCATGAGCAGCCTTAACCCCATTGTTGCTCACATATATACAATGGGTAGAGTATTCTCAATGGTTTCACAAGTTGTTGCCTCAAAATCTAAGATTTATAAAGTGAGCTACTGAATTTAATATCACTACTTTTGACAAATGTTTTTCCAAAGAGGTCTCCTTGACTCTTTTAGTTATAAATTTACGAAAAAACCTCTAACCACACGAAAGAATGCCTAAATGAAAGCCAATCAAGAGGACAGGATACATCAGCAAAAGTCAGCTTTTTCCTCCTATCCCACATGAGGCATGTCAGGGATGGGGGGCCAAATTATAAAACTCAAGTTGTTGTATCTTGTATCTATGACCCCACAACTGCTGATAGCTCCGGCGTTTTGCGGTATTTTCTTTTTACCCACTCTTTTCATTGCCATCCGGCTTACTCAGGACGTTGTCCGTCCCTTTTGAGCTGTTGCACAGTCCAATTATGCTGTGACTCATCCACCCTAGTTTATCCGGCCCTACCTCCCTCCCCCTGGATTTTCCGTTATGGACAGTTGCCCCACTACTCAATCCTGCCTCCCTACGGCCTAAATGCGCTCCCCACAGCGTTGATTCATACATCCCTATTACGCCCTGCCATACACAAACCTGTTGTACCTTTGAACGTCCCAACCTCACCTCCTCTTGTTGTCTTCTTGCTACTCGCTACCCTCGCTTATTTCTCCCCTTCCCTTCAGCATTACACCTAGACCTAATTCCACACCACCACTTCTCCTTGCATATTGAATACATACGTGGACAATTCTTGTCCTTTTCCCACTCTCGCTCGTCTCTGCATCTATGAAGCTTGCTGTCGCGTCCATCCTTCCACTTCTCAACTCTCCCCTATGACTACACGACCCACAGTATTATGATAACACTAACCGGTTCCTAAATTTCTTTCTTTGTCGCAGCACCATTGCCTCGTCGCATTCCTTCACTCTCACACCGTACTTGTGGTTTCTTCACGGTTCTTAGGGGCCTTTGCCCGGCTCTACGCGACCTTCACTGAGCTTTAGGTTTTACAATTAGGTTGTAGTCTAACTTAAAGTAGTATATTATAAATCAATAAATATTTCCAATGATTTCTTTATTTTATTTTATTACTACATTTATTCTGAATAGGACGTTATTCGTCCTCAACCCACCCCGCCTCTAGAGCCTCAACCTCATCCCCATCTTCAGGATCTGAATTGTTGTCCTCCACCTCGCTTTCCTCATCCCTTGAAATCTCCAACTCGATATATGCCGCTGCTTCCTTATCCTCAAGTGGGGCGCGAGACTCCTGATCCTGAACAAACCTACTATCCCACAGCATCCTCTTGATGTGCTTTTTTGTGTCTTCTATAAGTTTCCTTCTCACCTCTGGGGGCAGCCCTTGCCAGGTGGCACGCTGTCGGAGATAAACCTCTAAATTTTCTGGCTGAGTACGATGGCCTTTACAACGTCTTATTTGGACCTTCAAAGGTTATAACTAACTCTGTGCTGTCAGAGATGAGATATCTGGGGGCTGAACAAATGATCCGGAACTCCAAGCCTTCAAAGCATGATACATACAGGCCGGTGTAAGGCATATTAGGACATCGTTAGTACGATTAAGAAATACTATATCGGTCCTCCCACGCATTCTCCTACCACGGTACCACTTATAAAATAATAGTTTTGCTATCTCTGACGCAGCAAACCGGAAACCACATTCCTGATTTGGTAATTCTTTTCGAGTCTCATTGGGGATGATCTGCGTACTACTGACCTCTTGTTTACTTGGATAACATGTGAACTGGTCATTTTCCAGCAAATAGGTAACCCGCGCCTTTATTTTGGTCCGTGTTATAGGCGCGAAGTCATAATAGTCCTCAACCGTGTTTTTGGACTCTGAAACTATGTGTGACCTGGCACTAGACTGCCTCGATTTCAACTAAATATATCTAATTAGCCGTTTACCGTCCCAAAGGGGACGTTCCGGGATATTCAAAAGACTTACCAAAGTCATTGTCGACTTCCCGATCTCCCTGTTTCTCCAACCCAACTTGGTAGCTGCCTTTACCCAATAGATTTTGAGAAGCGTATCGTTTTCGGAAGGCTTTACGAAGGGATTAACAAACCATGTGTGGTACCGTACCATATTAGCTGCGTTCTCAAAGATTATCCTCTCCTCCCCATGCAAGGTATTGCTTTTTGATATGGTTACCAGGACAGCAATATGAGACGCTGGAAAGTCCAGATTAGTCATACGACGCTCCGAATGGGACTGCACTATTCCTTCCCCTACCGGATCAAAGGGTGAAAGGTGTGACGAATCTACTCCGAGATAGCCCGAATGCAATTGTGCTGCCTGCTGCTGTGACGTGAGCCCTTGTGAAGGGCCTTTCAGAGCCAGTGATGGGGAGTGCTCAGTACTCTTCCTTATTAGCATGCAATTTTAAAAGTTATCGGATTCACTTACAATTCTCAACCAGCTCCTTATCGTCAATGGCTGTTGCTCCACCTGTGGTTCTGCTAGACGTTTTTCGAGCCTTCTGGGACAAATGGGAACATCATCCTCATCAACTTCCGTCAGATCCTCTTCCTCAACAAATGAATTACCAGGTCATTGTCTATCCGTGCTGGCGTGCCACTCTCTACAAAGGATACAGAAGATCTCGATGATGATGGCTGATCTCGGGGGACTACTGGTACCGTAGTCAAGTGTTATATAAAAAGTTTCGGGTGAGATCATTTTGGCCTCTGAACGGCAGAACTCTCCTCTGCTTGTATTTCCCGTCATAATTTTGTGTATATAAAATATTTAGAGTGCGTGGAGAAATTGGGTTGATGCGTGAAAGGTTGCCAAGTGATGATTGAACTCACAGCGTCCCCCGGGGACGAAGGAGCTATATGCTAGAGCACAGATTTGGCTTGGGCCCTAGGTCCGTGTAAAGGATTGGCATGTACCCAGTCCATGCTATAGCCTTTTGGCTGCCGAACGTCTCAATTACTAAGTGCACGGATGGCTCCAGGCCAGATAGAGACTATCTATTCGGGATTGCAGGGATAGGATTTTATATGCCTGGTCACTTGGATGAACGAGCATAACTTATGATTTCCAAAAGATTAGATTATACATACTAGGACGATATCAAGAAGAAAGGGGACGTTTAGCGTTTCAGAAAACTTTATATCTCACCGGCTAAATTAAAAAAAAAAACTATTAAGAACACCAAAATCTAGGACTGCAGGATAGGATCTAGAGAAGGTATAAAACAGCGTAGACAGGATTTAGAAAATGATTCGCAGATAGAAGCAAAAAGCTAAAACAGATAAGAAAGCCCTATGAAACCAATGAAAACACATATGAAGGCTCCAATAAGACGTAGCCCGGTACAAACAAACAAGCTCTAGAAATCCGTCGCCACATGGATACAAGTTGGAGTAAAAGCAGGAAAGTCCAAGAAAGAAAAAACACCCGAAGGCCCAAAGAAGACATACCCTGGCACAAACAAATAAGCTTCAGAAAACAAGCGCCGAAGAGATACAGGCTGGAGCGGGAGTAAAAAGGTTCATAGAACAAATGAACCACAATCCGAAGGTCCAAAGAAGACGCAGCCATGTACAATTTAGCCTTGGACACCCTCCAAGTAGCCGATAGAAATGAAAACAAAACCAAAGAAACCCAGTAAAACAAAGAAGTCTAACCGAAAAGCCAAGAGGACCCAACGCGTCCTAATTGGCCACATCCCGGTCTCCGTCGCCATTGCCATTGCCATAGCCATCGCCACCCAAAGGTGGTGCCACGCACCACGGAGGTGCAACGCCCGGAGGCAGAGCCACATTTGGGACATCTTGCCCAGCGTAAAGGTTCATACAACCCGCTCCTGCTTAACACGAGTGCAAGAGATCTGTTCACGGGAGTGCCCCTAGAACCTAATGACCTTGCGATCATAGCTCAGAATCCTCTTCTACCAGCTAGCATGAGACCAGGGGAAGGCCTTTCTGCGCTTTGCGCGGCGCCCAACATCCTCCTCAACATCAGAGTCGGAATCAGGCTCTGTGTAGAACTCAGCGACGTCGAATTGGCCAGGGTCATGATAGCGCTGATTGCCCCCATCAAGAGGTGAATTGGGACGAACGGCGTCGCCACCTTCGGCAGGAATAGCAGGATCGCGGTGGAGGAATCGAGCAAATGGGAGGGTGGTATAGCGGGAGAGATGAAGCCAGGCATTAACTTGATCGTCGTCGATCAATTCGATTTGGTCGGTAGCATTGGGGGTGACATTCATCCCTTGAATGTCGCGAAGAATCCCAATGAACTGTTGGCAGTGCTCCAGATTATCCAGGTAGCGACAGGCAGCTTCGCCGAGCTCCTGCAAAGTGTAGTACCGGAGGATAGGCAGCCAAGTCTCGTTTGGCGTATTGCCACCGTGCACAACCAAGGGCTGCTGGCGAGCCTGCCCAGCAACGGCACCTCTCGTCTCAATAAATACTACGCACACCGGTCTCTCTTCGTGAATAGTTCCTTGGGGACAAGCAACGTCCCTTCCACCCCCCGATCTGGAACCCAAAGCACCGCCGGCGCCCTCATCCTAATCGGCGTGCTCATCATCGGAATTGAGGCTGGCATTCCTCCGAGTCTCGGCTGCCTTCTTCTGCATGTCAATGATGAGGGTATCCAGGGTGACGTGGAATGCCTGATATGGGCCGTTCTGGGGTGAATTGAATTTGGCTTGAAAGCCTTGGAGGGTAGTGTGGACAACGACCTCAGTTTTGAGTTGACCCTAGTGGATATCGCCGGCCTGTCTACGGCTGGAGATACCCTTCTCCTGCACCTTCCCCATTGTGAACGTCCGAAGGGCACGGTATCGCCTCCCAGCGACAGTGCCTCCTGTACCATTCAGATTGAGCTCAGTACGGAACTCGGCAGTAGTAGGACGTAGCATGCTACCAACCAATCAGATTCTCCGTCAAAAGGAGCAAATGAGACGTACAGAGGACTAACCTTAATTAAGAAAGGATGTTCTTGGGGTGCAGAAGTGGACGAAAAATTGCACGAGGTATAGCGAATAGTCATCAGTAATTAATCTATCTTGGGAAAGGTCCCGATAAGACGTGCAGGGGACTAACTTTAGAAAGATTCGCAGCCGAAAATGGGGAGCCAATAATCTATCTCGAGAGTAGCGATTAGTTATTGTTTCCCATTAAGAAGGGCCGGACAGTAGCCCATACGAGCCGTGCACAGGATTAACAAGGCCTTCACCTGTCCCCGAAGGAATGGGTGAAGGCCTAGCTTCAAAGGTTTGTGTTTGTTAGTTCTTGGGGGATGAGGAAGGAAAGGAAAGAGCCAAGGGAGATGAATTGGGTAATAAACTTACCTTGGTGGGGTCGGAAACGGTTGTTTCAACCGTGACTGGACTTTTCGCGGGGATGAGTGAGGGTTTAAAAACGATGCCAGGGATGACAAAGCTACACTAGAAAAGCTACCGGGAGAAGTGACTGAGGGCTTCAACGGTAAGTGATTCTGCGCACAGCGATCAGTATACGGTAGCTAATGAAAGGCCTGAGAACGGCTCATTTTAGACATTAGGAACGATGTATGAGACTTACTGTAGGTTGGTGTGAAGTGTGAGTAAGACTTTATGATCGTGCAAAAGAATTACCTTACTGGCAGTATAAGATGTTGTTGTTAAGACAAAAGTCGCTGTTTGAGGCTCGAAAAGGAGGTTTAGTGGCTACTACAGGATTTGGTGAATGAAGAAGAAGAAAGAGAAAGGGCAGGGTAGAGTGGGTCTATATAACAAGGAAGAACGTACTATACAAGGTGTTTGTCGCTATCTCTAGAGTTCTAGTGATTCTGACAAGTTTGAAAGAGACCGTTGAATGTCACATCTTGAATGTTGAACGTTCTTCTGAGCCTGTACAAAATAGTACAGGTGTACGGTTACAATAAGGTTACAAAGTAAGCTTGTACACTGGAAAGGTAAGTCGAACAAACATGAACAAGCTTTTCTAGGGAGGATTGAGGTATGGCGATGTGATTGGTTGGCTGGGGACTACCCCTGCTGTCTTGGTATAGGTTCGGATAAGGGTAATTCACGTATAGGCACTTGACATGAGGTTTAACATTTTCAAAGTCTGGAATGAGCCGAACAATGTTCAGGATCTCAAAGATAAATTCTCATTGTTTGTGCTACGATATATATAGAAAATCAAGGGGAGATGATCTTAGGATAAAAAGCCATGGGCCTAGTTCGGGTTAGGTTGTGGGGAAGGAGTTTCGGGTCGAAGAACGGACACGCTCTGTACCCTCATTACAATTTTGCTCAGAGGTAGGTGAGAAAAAACACAGCAGCGCCTACAGGCCATACCTTGTATCTGGGTAGTTTTCGATTTTATTTTCTCCCCCTGCCATATCTCTAACACTAAGATCTAGTGGGACGAGGATCATTCCATTGGTACCTTCTCGCGTGCCATCTATCTCTAAAGTTCAGCTCCGGTCAAGAAACTAGCTATCCGCTTGTCACACGTGTTTAAGTACAAGGTCAGACCAGTCCTGAAAGTAAGTTGGATTTGTTCGCGTCTTTGTTGGGCTGTTTCCCGTTAAAACGAATTTCTCACAGAATGGTACAAGAGTCCGAGTGCCCGTACTGCAGGAAAAAATACAAGTCCGGTACATGGTATAGAAACCATATGGAAACCGCACATTTTGACTTTATAAAATCTCGGAGAATACTGAAACAGCTCATTTGCGACGAAGAACGTCCAACTCAGATCACGCTACCGCTAGACTTTGACCAACCTTTCTTTGGGATCGGTAACGAATTCCCAGATATTGAACTGAATATAGACGAAAATGAGCACGACAGTTACGCAAACAATGGCGATTCAGACATGGAAAGCGACAATTGTTCTGATACTGAGGGAAGGGCACCAAGGGTTCGATTACCCATACCGACGAAACACGCCACTACGCGGAGATCTATATGGGACGTTGAACAGTGAGAAAATTGTGAAGACGAGATGTGGCTACCATTCAGAACCAAGTCAGACTTTGAGCTTGTGCGCTGGTTTATTGAAGCGAAGGTACCCAAGGATCACATATACAGAATTTCAAGATGAACTGGGGGTCAGCAGACAGTAATATTAAATCTAGCTATCTGCTCCTTTAGGCTGTTGATGAGTTGAAATCAGCTATGGGGATGAAGAGCTGGAAAGAGGGGTTTGTATCGTTTAGCGAAGCTGTACGTAAATCTACCCTCAGAGTGTCCAATATTGACCGTATATAGGAAATACCCGACAGGGAAGAGCCCGATAAAGCTTCTTCCACACAGAAATTCTTTTTCTGCAATTGTATTGCTCGTGCTAGATATCTACTTAGTCAAAGATGTTTTGTACAAGATTTAGTTTACGCACCGGTCAAGGAATGGAATAGTGAAGAGCCACCACTGCGAGTTTATTCTGACATGCACACGGCGGATCGGTGGTGGGAAACACAGGAAGGTTCAAATGCGACGTTCCATGGCGTATCCAATCCGCATGTCAGAACCTAAAATTAACAGCCAACAAAGGATACATTTCCTTATGGAGCAACGCTTGTACCGATCATATGTGCCTCAGATGTTACCTTTTTAACGAATTTTTCGCGAGATAAGAAAGCCTGGCCAATCTAGATGACAATTTGGAATATCCTATCGAAAACGTGGAATAAGGCCTCGAAACATGTGACCGTCCTTTTGGCGCTTTTGCCCGACCCCGCGAAGATGCTGGGAGTAGTAGCACGAGATGCACGGCAAACGCTGGTCAACAATGAGATTCTTTCTGATTTGATAGAAGCGATATTTGCGCCGATGGTTGCGTTGGGAAACGCCGGATTTGAGGTTGAATGTGTCGATGGAAAGGTCAGATTATGTTTTCAACATCTCGCGGCTTGGATTGCAGATCACTTGGAAAACGTCACATTGCATGGTATTCAACAGAATCAGTCCTCTGTCTGTGAGGTACGAGCGGAACAATTTGGGTCCCATTTGAGACGTCCCGTGGCAAAACGAGATTATAGAAAATACCAAAATCTTTTCAACCGGTACTGCGATAACGACAAGCAAGCAGGGCAAATACTCACAGATCATGGGTTCAAATTACTGTCAAGCACCTGTTGGGGTCTTCCGAACGTTCAACAGTACGACTTGCCCAAACCCAATATTCTTCACGTTGTTTACCTCGGAATATTCGAAGCACACCTTATGAAATGGGTAATTGGATTTCTAAAGAAGATCAAGCTGTTGCAAACATTCGATGTGATCTGGAAGAGTTTGGCTGTTTATCCCGGTTATTCTGCGCCGAACAAAGAATACACACGAATCTCGCAGTGGAACGGAAACGAGTTGAGGAATCTGGTTAAAGTAATACTACCGTATTTTGTAGCTTCGTTATTTTGTCCAAGTGCCGTAGAACGTCACGTATTTACCAAAGCTTTGGCCTGTGTCAGATCGAAGTTGAACGTACCCTAAGGACACAATATATAAGCCATACCAAGGAGACAATTCAATACCTCGAACAGTTCCTAAAAGCCTTTCAGGATCACAAAGATGTTGTTAAGGAGTACCGAAAAGATAAGTCCACCATGAGAAAGGTGCGAGAGGTGAGTAAGAGGATTAGGGGTGAGAATAGATAAGTACTTAATCAACACTGCCTTTCCGGAGCCACAGCAGCCAAAAGACGTCGTATTGCGGACGAACAGCATCGTGATTTAGATGGAATTGTCGCTGATATCTACGATGAGGATGTAGACTTTAACTTTGTTAAAATACACCTGCAGAGTCACTTTGGGGACCATGTAAGGCGCTTTGTGAACATTCAAATGTATTCTACTGAGTCGGGGGAGTCAAACCACAAAACAATGATCAAAGAGGATTATTGGTGGTCAAATAAAAACGATGCGAGCCATCAAATCCTGAGAATGTATGCCAGGCTTGAAAGCTTCAAAATTCATGAAATGAATATTGAAGCGAGTTTACCACGTCCTATTGAGGACGAAAGTTACGATCCTATGCGGTGAGCTGGTTCTGCAACAGGTAACTACTTCTCTTTGGGTTAGATGAATATGACCGGGCCGTTGTTGTAGTCCGGTATGGGGCGTGGCGCTAATCTCAGCAACCAGGGTACGAGTACAATTGCAACGAGTAGTACTAGGCGGAGTTCCACTATTGCTCTTAGGCCTATGCATACGTTGTCTTGATAGCTGAACCCTATAGTTCCTATCGCACAACGCCAATAGGGAATGGAACGGTAAAGAGATAAAGTAATTGTATA
>QFET01013622.1:0-17015 GCA_003316355.1 Tuber calosporum
TGTTGCAGTTAAAGGAGATAGTGTGCCTTGTCCGGCAGACTAAGGATAGGTTTGTAACAGTATCGCTATTCTCCTGCTATACGTACTGGGTTTGTATAGTATTAGCGATCTCTTGTTCCTTCTTGTTTGGATACCATTACTTGTTTATGTTAGCTCCATCCTGTCACTTTTAACCCTCAGTTTTCGGAATATGGTTATCCTGTTATGCTGCCTCTGTTAGCATGTTGTTGGACAGGATATTTGCACTTTTGTTTAGTTTTCCTAGCTACAATCTTTTGTATTAAAAGAGCCTGCAAGCCCTTAAGTATTCGGACTCTCAAGCCTCACAACACTATCATCTTTAATACTACAAGTTGAAAGGTCAGTCTATTAGTTCCATACCTTTTATCTTGTCTATTAGAGACCTATCCATCGACGCCTCACCCCCTATACTAATATTATCTTCAAGGTCCCTTTGAGATTCTCGAGATACCTGGGAGTAGTTTACGTATTTTGACCTAGACTCAAGTATACCTTTCATCTTCGGCCAAGGACTGATCAACCTTCGCCCACCTTTACCCTGCAGTACTAGTACACCTCTCTGTTTCCAAGAAGGCCTTGAGTGGACTCCTGGCAAGACCAGCTCACCCTAGCTAGCAAGTATTTCACTTCCAAGAGATACCAGAAGGCACTTACCTAGGGGATCAGTAGTATCCACCACAGGACCCCAAAGTCAACCGCCAGTACCCCCGCTGCACCTCCATCTGAGGATTCAGAACTATCTTCAGTAGATAGTAGCAGCAGTGAAGAAGAGGACAAAGACCAAACCCAAGCTGCACACCAAGCCCAAGTCCAAGTCCAACTCCAAGAACAAGTCTAAGAACAGCTCCACCAAGATGTCCAATCCAAGAAAGAACCAAGCTCAGTATCAGAATCAGATTCCGGTCCAGAGGAGGCTCCAGGACCAGCACTACCAGCTTCGCCACCTAGAGTACCTAGTCTACCAAGAGAACCAAGAGAACCAAGCCCTGCACCAGACGATTTACCTAGTCCACCAAGACCAACTAGTCCACCAAGTCCACCAAGAAATCCAAGCCCTGCACCAATTGCCATGTCAGTCCCTCCAGAAGGAAATAATCGTCCTAAATAGTCTGTACCATTTACATTCACAGGAGAAGGAAATGATCATGACACATTGAGAATCAACTCATGGTTCAACACAGTCCATCGATACATCGCCAGCTTTGGCATATCTGACGATGCCCCTAAAGCCCTGCAAACTATGTAGCCTATTGCAGAGAGAAAGCCCTCGTTAAATTCAACCAATATGAAGCATCCCAAGGAGACCACACAGCTGGTGGACTCAAACAGAAATTGGAGGCCTACTTCCTTCCTTGCACATCTACAGATACTATCTATGAACAGTGGCTACAAGTCAAGCAAACTACTGGGGGAAAAACAGCATAAATTACCAATACTATAATCAGACTTGAAACTTTGCAAGACAGTCTCCCCCCAGAAGCAATATCAGACTATTCAGTGAAGCAGAGACTCCTAGATGCCATAGATATCAAGCTCAAGCGAGAAGTGAAACCACACATCACTTCTGATATCTCCTTTGACCAGCTAGTGGAGATAGCTGAAAAACGAGAGGCAATTGTCCACTCTATAGGACTGTATGGAAATCGTCAAGCAGATGCAACCTCTAATGCAGTTTCCCAACAAGCACCCAAGACCCCAAGAATAACACCCAGCGAAATCAACCTAGGTTCTCTAATAATACCTCTCAGCATTCTAGAGTATCCCAGGCTGAGAAGGATCGGCACAGAAGAGACAAGGACTGTTACTATTGTGGAAAATATGGACACTACTCCGATAACGGCTTTGAAAAGAAGAAGTATAGGAGCACCCAGGAGCAAGGAAATGGAGGCCCTGGCGGATCCAGGAGACACCAGAATGTCAGTAGAATATACCACACCCAGGAAGATGATACCCATGTGAAGGAATCAGTCACAGTTACCACAAACTATGCAGGACCTAATAGAACTCAATCTCAAACCCTCGAAGCATATATCACAGTCAATGGCTACAAAGCAAAGGCGCTATTCGATACAGGAACCACAGGAGACAACTTGATATCAGGAAAGTTTGTCACTACCCACCAAATCACTACCAGAGACCTTGAGACTCCTATCAACCTGAAGATGGCAGTTGAAGGATCACACTCAGCAATCAGATATGTTTCAAAGCCTGTCAATCAGATTGACAAGGAGAGTGGCGATATCTCTGAAGCCCTAGTCTGTTCCCTCGACTACTATGATATCTTCCTAGGAATGCTTTACATTACTGCACACCATGCTATACTAGATTGCGGATAATCTATTATCACCTTCCCTGACAAAAGAATCACCTTGACCTGCAAGAAAGCAATACATGTATGATTTTCAGCCATGAATGAAGCAGATGCCCCAGACTTCATTTCTGAGTTTCCTACAGTATTCCCTGGCAAGAAGACAGCAGAATTACCACCCTTGACAGATGTCAACCACCACATCCAGCTGAAAGACACAATTTCGGACCATAATCCGAGATTCTTCACATTCCATAACAAGATCATGCCTGCATACAGAGCATAAATCGAAGACTGGAAAGCAAAAGGAATCATTTACCCAAGCAAGGCACACAACCCAGTCAACATATTCCCAAAGCTGAAACCAAATGGCAAAATCAGACTGCTTGCAGACCTTGTACCCAGGAATAATATTACTATCAAGGACCATGGAGTGATTCCCAACCAAGCCATGATACTCAGAACTGTTGTCAGAGCAAAGTTCAGATCCACCATAGACCTTGCAAATTGGTACTTCCTTATTTGAGTTCTCCCCAGCGATGAGAAATACAACACCATCAAGACACCCTTTGGATATTTTGCATGCAGAGTTATACTGCAAGGAGATTCCAATGTCCCTGCTACAGCTATGAGCGTTATAGAGTTTGTCCTAGATGGATTTATGGGAAATTTCGTGTGGGCATACATAGATGACATTACCATCTACTCAGAAACAGTAGAGGACCATATTTCGCATATCAGATCAGTCTTGGGAAGACTGAAGCAGCACCAAATCAAAGCATCGCCAGCTAAGTGCAAATTCTTCACCACCAAGCTCTGACTCCTAGGACATATTATAGATGAAAGAGCAATTCATGCAAACCCTGTAAAAATTTGATCTATCCAAGACTGGCCCATACCAAAATAGAAAAAGGATGTTCAGACCTTTATTGGAGTTGTGATATATCATACACAGTTCCTTCCACACCTTGCCTCCACCACAGCCCCCCTTTCAGACCTAATTTCCCAAGATGTGTTTGAATAGCGACCCCTGCATGAGGATTCCTTGAAACAGGTTAAGACCCTGGCCCAGGAGACAATTCCGCTCCGCCCCATCTCATATGAGACATCAGCTGATCCAATATACCTCATTAGTGACGCCTCTAAGGTTGCATCAGGAGCATAGGTTGGCCAAGGACCTTCCCTTGAGAAAGCATACCATGCCGCATTCTACAGCAGAAAGTTTGTAACAAGTCAGTTGCACTACCCTGTACATGAATTGGAACTTTTGGCAATTGTGGATGCCATTGAGGCATTCCATCCGATTCTATATGGTACCAAGTTCACTGTTGTGTCTAACAATAAGGCACTATCTTTTGTCCTGAAGCAGACTGACCTATCTTACCATCAAACTAGATGGCGCATGTTCCTGCAATCTTATGATTTCGATATCATACACAGACCTGGCAAAGACAATGTCCTTGTAGATGCACGATCAAGGATCTATGAAGACACCCCAGCTGAAGAAGAAGACCAAATACTCGAAGACCCTACAGAGAAGAAGACTATAAAGACCCCGTCCTCCGCCATGAACAGTGTATAAAGACACTACCTCAATATCGCCTATGCCCTAGACCCTTCTTCTGCCCTCACTCTTCAAGGACCCTCTCGCATTATTACTCCTGAACACCACCCCATGTGGAACTGACATCATGGCACCAGCTCAAACCCCTCCAGCTTCCAAGAACCAAGTCACTACTCAGATTCTATTGAATGAGCCATGGACAAAGCTGCAGATACCCTCGAGCTTGCAACCAGTGCCATTCAAGGTTATGAAATCGTTGAGACCTCCTCCTATCTCCGCAACCCTCAAGAGTGATCCCCAGCCACATTACTTATTGAGTGAGCTAAAGCTCAACTGTCTCGCCTTGCGGCAAGAATCAACAATCATCCAGGAGATATAGACTAACCTCTGCATCCATATGCTATTACCAACTGCTTTAAACAAATCCATGATTCTATCACCCAACTGGAATTCCTTGCAGTCATCACCTCCGGAAATATCGCTCCCAGCAGCACACCTACTGTACCTGACCCTCAGTCAACACCAGTCCCTCCTTGACCCCCAGTCAATGAACTAGACTGATTTCTTGGATGTAATGGGCGCGAAGCTATTCACTGGACTGCCTGTGCCTGGGACGAATGCTAAACCCATAGAAATAGAAAGAATACAGGATACTTTCCCTCAGGATCTCGCAATATTCCAGGACCCTTGCCTCTTTACTCTTCCTCCAACTTTGTCACCCCTGATCATCCCAAGTGCAGAGCAGAGCACAGATTGGCTATTCCTCCTCCCCTCCCCTCTGATGATAGCTACCTAGTCTTTCATACAGATATTAATAAGGGAAAAGAAAGAGAAATACAGGATATCGACCAAGGATGGGACCAACCTACCTGAGAAGCACCTGTCGATTATGAGGAATGCTCCTTAGATCAGCCTTCTTCTCAGCTTGACCTTCGCGCTATTCAGCTTATCAACTACATGAAATGAAGGTTGTACTCCAGTATTCGAAATGCTACCCAGAATGACCCTCTCATTGAGGTAGTTACCAAGGCTATGGACCACCCTGACTGGCTTTTATATGATGGTGTTCTTGTCAGAACGGGGAAGGATGACAGTAGGGACTGTCCTTATATCCACTACGAAGCAGGCTATCAAGGTGCTAACATCTGAAGCGAAATTGTACGCATTACCCATGAACAAATAGCATATATGGGTTGGCAGATATGTTTTGAATGTAGTTCAAGACACTTCTACTGGCTCTCCATGAGGAACGATTTTATAGACTATGTTCGCAGATGCCACCTATGCCAGATCAACAAGCGACCTACCACTGTTCCTGAAGGATCAGTCACCCCCCTCCCTGTCCCCAGGCAGCCATTCTCGTCCCTTGCAATTGACTTTGCAGGACCCTTGCATTGCGATTCCAAGCTTGAACTCATCATGGTTGGCCTGGATCGATTCAGTAGTTTTACCTACCTCATACCAGTCTCCCAGAACATCACAGCTATCGAAACAGCACATACCCTCATTGAGCGAGTTTTCTGCATTCATGGTTTCCCTACTTCCCTAGTCTCTGACAGAGACCCCAAATTTCCTCTCGCTTTTGAACACAGCTTATCGTGAATCTTAATGTTGATCTCAATATAGCTACAGCTTACCATCACCAGACCAATGGACAGACTGAACGCAGAATCAGAACTGTTCGCCAATGCCTTAGGAACTATGTCAACCCTAAAGGAACCAAGTGGGTTCGCCACGTACCTCATGTCCAGACTGCAATCAATGCAGCTCCTAGCGATAGCACAGCACTCTCCCCCTTCAAAATCACCTTTGGCAGACTACCAAACCTCCTCCCTAGCGTCAGAGTTCTCTCCACTTCAGTACCTGTAGCAGACGAGATTGCTTCACAGATCATGAAGAATCAACAACTAGGTAGAGAGGTACTCAAGAAGGCCAGAGCTCGCCAAACTATCTCCTGCGAAAACAGAAGAAAGGATGGACCCCCAATCATCCATAATTAAACTGTAGTTATCCTCAAGTCAGCACCCTATGTCTATAAGGTTGGACAAAATCACAAACTAGTTGGACCATAGTTATGACCTTTCTCCATGAGCGAAGGACCTGACAGACATAACAACCACAAACTCATACTCCCCCCAGTGGTGGCAGGAATCCACCCACAGATCCATCGCAGCCATCTTTGCATTTATCTAAGACCCAACCCCTTCGCCTTCCCAGGAACACCTGAACCCTATTCCAAGAGCCTGTCACAATCGATGCCAGTGGACAAGAGCAATGGGAAATTGAAAAGATACTCTAAGATCGAATCTATAGCAGAAAGAGACAGTTCTTGATCTATTGGAAAGGATATGATGAAATCGAAGCAATAAGGGAACCTCTCTACAACATTGAAGGCGCCAGCACCCTAATCAGATCCTACTAGTTCAATACCTACAATGAATCTATACCTTTCAGACTCCCTTAGTCGCATGGCGAGACTTTCTCCTCCTGGACACTTCAGAAACCAGACTATGTCCCCCTCTCACCTGAGCTTGACCCTGACGGATATGGAAACCCTTTAAGACTCAGACTACACAGAATCCTATACCAGCACAAAACTCTCCAACTTGGATGAATCTGAGATGGAAGGCTAATTGCTTCATGGTATTGTCTTCGCTACTATGTGGGTAATAAAGGTGTAAGGTCCTGACACCAGTGATAGATATATGTTTACTGATTAAGTTATATGTTTTGAAATTGAGTGGAATGCTGCAAAGGCGGGTTGGTCATTAAGCCCTTTAGGATATTCATTATTGTTTTATTTGTTTTATTTCTTTTGAGGGGAATGTAACGGAATCCTACATAGTTTCTACTATTAGTACTGACTTGAAGTTGGTTATTACTTATTTGGGTTTATACCTGATAAGCACTACTATTTGGTTGTCCCTTCCTACTTGGTTATGACTTCCTAACTGGTTATTCTTTCCTTGTTTCGCTTATCACTACCCCTCCTTGCTTCTACCAATTGGGGTATCGCTATCCTCCTGCTATACCTACTGGATATGTATAGTATTAGCCATCTCTGGTTCCTTCTTGTTTGGATTCCATTATTTGTTTTCTTAGCTCCATCCAGTCGCTTTTAACCCTCTGTTTTATGAATATGGTTACCTTGTTATGCTGCCTCTGTCAGCATGTTGTTGGACAGGATGTTTGCGCTTTTGTTTAGTTTTCCTAGCTACAATCTTTTGTATTTAAAGAGCCTGCAATGCCTTAAGGATTCGGACTCTCTAGCCTTACAGGACTATCATCTTTAATACTACAAGTTGAACGGTTACTCTATTAGTTCCATACCTTTTACCTTGTCAATTAAAGACCTATCCATCGACGCTTCTCCCTCTATCTCAATAGTATCTTCAGAGTCCCTTAGGGATTCTCGAGATACTTGCGAGTAGGTTACAACTTTGTTGCTTCAGATATGATTTTAGTCTCACATCCGCTTAGTGCTTAATAAATCTTACTAGTATGATATTATATAATTATAAAATATGACCTGGCAGCTCAATAAGAATAAAAGGTTACAAGAGAAGATGATTTATTTTTAGAGAGGTTTGCGGATTTCTGCGTCTCCATGATTGAAAACGGTTGCATTTCCAGTTGATATTCAGAGCTCGTTATCAATATAGAGATCAAGGAGCTGACTCAGAAGTACAATTGATGATGCTTTAGATATATTTAGATAGGATTTGGTTGGCATTGGATATAAGCAAGTTGATGTATATGTTTTTCTTCAAATTGATTTGCATAGCTATATTCAATAAGATTGTATTTAAAAGTAAAAAAATAGTAGTGAGAGATAGAGTGGTATAGAGCCAGCAAGAGATATTAAACTATAAAGGGCCATAGGACTATACTATTATCTTAGGCCACAAACTGAGATGGAGATCCAGATTCAGTATGATGAGCAAGAATGTTGAATTGAGCTATAATTGTGTAACAAGCTGTAACCTACTCCCAAGTATCTCGAGAATCCCAAAGGGACCCTGAAGATACTATTAGGATAGGGGGAGAAGCGTCGATGGATAGGTCTTCAATCGACAAGGTAAAAGGTATGGAACTAATAGAGTGACCGTTCAACTTGTAGTATTAAAGATGATAGTCCCGTGAGGCTTGAGAGTCCGAATCCTTAAGGGATTGCAGGCTCTTTAAATACAAAGGATTGTAGCTAGGAAAACTAAACAAATGCGCAAACATCCTGTCCAACAAACATGCTAACAGAGGCAGCATACCAAGGTAACCATATTCCAAAAACAGAGGGTTAAAAGCGACAGGATGGAGCTAACAAAACAAGTAATAGAATCTAAACAGGAAGGAACAAGAGATCGCTACTACTATACAAATCCAGTAGGTATAGCAGGAGGATAGCGATACCTAAATGGGTAGAATTAAGGAGGGGTAGTGGTAAGCGAAACAAAAAAGAATAACCAGTTAGGAAGTCATAACCAAGTAGGAAGGAACAATCGAATAGTAGCGCTTATCAGGTATAAACCCAAATAAGTAAAAAACCAACATCAAGTCAGTAGTAATAGTAGAAACATAATAGGATTCCGTTACACAAGCTCTCTGGAAGTCTGCTGAGTACGCCCAGTTTTAAGCCTAAGACTATCTGTAGGTTCTGGCTCAGAAGCTACAACCTTGGCATAATTATAGATATTAGATCTTGCCACTATAGCATGTAGTTACACAGCAACCTGCTGTTTCTAATTGATATAAAATATGCTTGCTCAGTATCCAGATCAGAGTGGCTCAAGCCTTATTCCCCAAAGACAGGCCCATGAGTGGACTTGGAATCTGAAAGACAAAGTGAACCTTCGGGCTGGAGATTTCAGCTTAAGAGAAATTTATCAAGTTCCAGCTGTTTGGCTTCAATTCTTTTGATAATTTCAGGAACTCTGGCTTGCTCTTGGATTCAGTCATCGGAGATTTGGAATACAGTTTTAAAGATTATCGACCACTTGCCTTCAAGAAGGGTTTAATTTTTTTGATGTTCCCGACACTGGCTTTCATGAGATGTAAGGCATTGTTCTTTGGATTCTATTGTATGGGCCCTACTGATTCGTGCTGTAAGTGATTCAATTTTCACCAACAAGACTGTTTTAGACTTTTGTAATCTCTCAAGGTGGGTGTGTAGGTTATGCTCAGCCTGTTGATTGCTTTCTTGCATAATGCATTGTATTTCTCAACCATCAAGTCAGATTCTACCACCTATCGGAATACCTCGATCGGCGTTAACTTTTCTTTTGTTTTATTCATTAGCCTTTTCAACCTTTGCCTCCTTTTGTACTTCCTCCAAAATGTGAAAAGTAGAATATTGCTTCTGGGCAAAAGCATGAACCAACTGGTTATCGGTACAGAGAGCATGATAGTTACGCTCAGCGGTGTGTGATTTGGGTACAGGAATTGAGTCAAATCAATGTTGTATTTGCTTACCTAAAGCAGGTAGAGATAGTGGGGATCTAGAGAGCTCTCTATGTATATGAGATTGGGAGGTAGGAAGGTACGTAGGTAGAGTACTTCTTTTATTTACTGATTTTGATTGTTGTTTGTATATTAAGGGAAAGGGTAAGATTGAAGGAAGATGAACTCTTTCATGCTCAGCCGAATGAGATGCAGGTATGATACTGGGGAAGCAGGTTTAGGATACATTATATTGGCATCTCGTTCCTCAGCTGAATCAAAAGCAGGCATTTTGTTTAATACACGATGTCAATTTAGGGGCCACATTCCCGAAGCAGTAAAGGCCTTTTGTATATTGGATATTGTAAACGCAAAAGTCTGTGCCTGAATGAAAACTGAATAAAAGTCCCTTTTTCGGATGCCAGCTTGGCTTCCTGGATGATCTCTTCATTTCTGAATGAGGGAACTATAATAATGTTTTAATAGTCCAAATAAGCACATATCCATTGACTCCAAAATACTTGTCGTATGTGGCGGAAGGCAGAAGGTGATGATATGATGATTAATTCCCCAAAGTATGAAGTCCCATGAGAGATGTATCAAATGCCCATCTAAAGTCTGCATTCTCAATTTTTCTTTTACCTTAAGAGCTGATTGACTTTCACCTCCAAAGTTTCACTCCAACTATCCCATTACTAATACTGAACTGGCCCTGCCATTACTACTCTTTGCTACCATTATGCTTGAAGCTATATTGTCCTCATTGACAAAGTATCCTTCTCTTAACTCTTCCGTCTTTAAAATAATTATTGGATCTAGTGAAGTCCTATTGGCACAAGCTCCATCAATTACTGTAATCAGGTCAGGTGAGCCATCTACCCATTTATTATAATTTATTTATTTACTGTCAAGATTTTTTCTTATACCTTGTACACATAATGCACTATATATGCGTAGCTCATGTGTTACAACGACCACCTTTTCAGTAGAGCAAAAACCAAGCAGGAAGCCAATCTCATCCATATTATAGAGTTTTCTGGATTGTTTCGATTTCGATAAATTGTTTCCACAATCTATTTATAAGTAGATTAGCTATATATATTCAACTAAACAATTGTGAAATTAAATAGATTTATACAAAAGTAAAATAAGCATATATGTTTTCAAAGTTAGAGGAAAATGTAGCTCTCTTGAAATCGAATTCCTTACTCAGAGCACTCAAAAGCTTTGGGTGTCGGTCAATGAAATCTTTTGTACACTTCTTTGCCAAAGCACTCTCTGAGTCTTCTATAACTTGACCTGGCTCTTGCAAATCAAATATTGTTTTTCTGGAGGGATGCAGCTCTGCTTCTTCCAAACGTTTGTGTAAAATTTGTTCTGACATATTGTGTAGTATTTTCACATGTAAAGGCATATACCAAGAAGCTACTGTCAGGCACTATTCCTCAATAGCCTCTTCCTCCCCAGGAGTCAGTTCCAGTCTCTTCTATGCAGCTTTCTGCCTAGAGGAGCGCCCATGCAATTGATATCCTATGGTTCAGGGTACTACAGAATAAGGCTCTGGAATCGCACGTACCCTGGAAGCAGGGAGTTGGAATGGAGAATTGCTGGATAGTTTGCATTCTTCATAGTAGTACTCAATAGCCAGTAACATACAGTCCGTATTTGGCATCGTAGGGTCTGTCAAATAAGGCATCAAAGACATTCTGGAATTGTCATTAAAGCCATTAGACTTTGTATATTTCTCATCACATTAAAAATCCACAATAAATATTTTGTCATCTCCAGTTCTTGTCTTCTGTTTCCTTTTCCTATACTTTTCTTTGTCCAACTACACTTTATTCTCTCATAAGCAGGAATTTTACCCATCACTAACTTATGTTGCTTAATCCTAATAAAGTATAAGGCATACCTCCTTCTCGCTTCACAGGGTGCCTGCAATGTAGGGAAAGATTGTATATTCCTGCTAATTTACACAATATAATTTAATAATATTACATGGTTCTAATAACAAAAGTGGTTGATAATTGAAGTATGAATCCTAAAATCACTCTCTAGTTATAGAGTGGAACAAATACAGTAATATCAATGTGGCGGTATAGCGCAATGGTTGCACTGAGGGTGGTTAGCCCAGGTTCGACCAGTCCTGTTCTGTACGCGAAACCTGGCTGTCTCGTGGGTTCTAATCCCATTACACTCCACATATTTTTTTATTTATTTTGTATTTTTTGACGCAGTATTCAGGGTATAGGGTTTGGGTGGGAATTATCAAACTAAGCTGAATTTAGCCTGAGATAGCAGAGATATTGTCTATTATAGTCAAGGGTCAAGACTGTTTCACCATATGGCAACTATTCTCTTGGTTCACTGTTCTATATTCTAAAATATGTCTCCTTCTATTTTAGGACTATTATTTAGTATAGGAAATAGCGGACTACCAAGCGAATTGGCAGTATTATTAAATAGGGCATTTAATTCACAACTGATAAAGGCCTAACTATAAAAGATATAGGGTAGAGCATGAGTGACATATTATGGCTAGTGGAAAAATGCCAAGACTATGTTAGCTCTCTGTACTTGTAGAATTACATACTATCACTAATTGACAATATCAGGAAATTGAAAATAAGTATCAGGTAAAGATTGTAATAATCAAATTCAAGTAGCCTCATAGGTAATGAAAAAATGTTAAATATAGGAATAATAAAGAATAAAGGACAAAGAAGGATAATAATCTTGGAACTTTACTATTTCTGTTGTAAAGGTATCTGTACTTCATGTATGATATATGGTACATGCTATCTACTTATAGCGCTGCGATTGGTCTTACGGGGGACGCAATAGGGGACACAACAGGGGGGGTCTTGGCATTTAAACCTCCTGTAAAATGCTAAGCTTTGGTTAAAAATTTCAGGGTACTTGTATTACTATTCACAACATGCATGATGTTCTAGTTTTTAATCTCACTTTAGAACACAAGACAATCTAGAGTTTGTAAACAGAAATTTTTCTTTAATTGCACTTTATATCTGGTTCCAGAAGACTAAACTCTAGACTATTTTTCCCACAAAATTTGATACAATTTTGGCTGCAATACCAGGTGTAATACCTCAAAAATTTGTCAATACTATATTAAACCACAAAACCCTACATGCTATATCTCTGTAATATACTCGTACTAAGGTTGTGGCTAGTTGCCACAACCCCCAGATGTTCGCAAGCTCACAACTGTATAAACTCTAAAGAGTGCCCGCCAGTCCAATATCACTTTGCAGTCCAACATTACTTTGTGGCTCAACATCACTTTGTGGTTCAATATCACTTTAAGCCTCTCTGTTCATTGGTGGCTCAACATCATTTTACAGTCCAACATTATTTTGTGGCTCAAGATTATATTATATCTTATCCTATGTTTGAATTATATAAAACCTGCACCCTTATCAAAACTAGGCGGAACAATCTCATCTAAGGGCAAAAAATAATATAATCTTGAGGCAAACTTGAATAGCAAGGGTAAACTTGATATTGAGCCACAAAGTGATATTAGACTGTAAAATGATATTGAGCTACAAATGAACAGTGAGGCTTATAGTGATGTTGAGCCACAAAGGGATGTTGAGCCACAAAGTGATGTTGGACTGGCAGGCTGTGACCTACTCCCAAGTATCTCGAGAATCCCAAAGAGACTCTGAAGATACTGTAAGAATAGGGGGAGAAGCTTCGATAGATAGGTCTTCAATAGACAAGGTAAAAGGTATGGAACTGATAGAGTGACCGTTCAACTTGTAGTATTAAAGATGATAGTCCTGTGAGGCTTGAGAGTCTGAATCCTTAAGGGATTGCAGGCTCTTTTAATACAAAAGATTGTAGCTAGGAAAACTAAACAAAAGCGCAAACATCTTGTCTAACAACACGCTAACAGAGGCAGCATAACAAGATAACCATATTCCGAAAACAGAGGATTAAAAGCAACAGGATGAAGCTAACAAAACAAGTAATGGAATCCAAACAGGAAGGAACAAGAGATCGCTACTACTATACAAATCCAGCAGGTATAGCAGGAGGATAGCGATACCCAAATGGGTAGAAGCATGGAGGGCTAGTAATAAGCGAAACAAGGAAAGAATAACCAGTTAGGAAGTCATAACCAAGTAGGAAGGGACAACCAAATAGTAGCGCTTATCAGGTATAACCCCAAATAAGTAATAACCAACATCAAGTTAGTAGTAATAGTAGAAACATAATAGGATTCCGTTACACAGGCACTCTTTAGAGTGCCCCCGGTTGCGGCAACCAGCCACAACCTTCGCATGAGTACTGCCTTGTTATTTTTTCTTATAAAATAATATTATAATATTTCATTTATCAAGCCATTTTTCTTCACCAGCACAGATTTTTCATTTTTCATTTTTTCAATTTTTTAACACTATATATGAATAAAATTAAGATTCAGAGGTACAACGGTAACATGTGTACATGTTCCGGTACCTCTATTGCCACTTTCGTTAGCCTTTCCTTTGTCAGATTACATTCATTTGATTTGATTTCTTTTGTATTTGATTTTCCTACCGGAATCTCTAGATTCCGGTGCCCTGATTACTGTATGCTTTGGAGGATCGGCAGGATTGTGCACCTGGAGTTACAAGAGAAAGAACAGGTCATGTATACCAGCGGTAGGATAGAGGCAGTGTTGTGGGAAAGCTCCAGGCTTTCGAGGACTCCGGCAGTGCCACAGGATTCCGGTAGCTGTACAATCACCGGTAATGATAGTGGCTGCGGGTTTCCTGAGCCTCAGCTCTTGCAGGAAAGATATCATGTATTTAAGAGTGGTCTCCTGGCTAGCATGAGACATCAGACTTTAGACAGATGCCTAGACAGTAAATACACTTGGTTGAACGGCGATCCTATTGTTCCCCTTCGCTCTATAAACCATTCTATTGTACTCCCCTTGTCTTCGCCTCTCAGCAGGTCTCCCTTAGACACCAAAACGATAGCAGGCTACTGCTTAGGCTCTATTGTATAACCGTTCACACAGGCTAGCGCCTGTTACAACAACCCTCCAAGACATTTGTGTTAGTTTTTGTTATTTATTTTTTTCCACACAGGGTATAAGTTATGATACCTAAGAAATGTTTAACTTGCAGGATCTTATTTACTATGATAGATAGTGTAGAATTAGTTCTTTTGTCAACGTACAAGTATCATATTGTGATGAGCCTATTACAGGTCAAGGGCTGTGGTATGGGTCTCCGGTATCATAGGTGGATTTCAAATGGGGATTTTATTTATTTATTTATTTATCCTGACTACTGTATCAGGTTCGATTAATACGTACAATATTCACACTCTGTGGTAGATTTAAACCGAGCCCCGTACCGGATCATTTACAGTACGAGTACCAGTACCTCAGATGGTACCATATACCGACCATGTCCAGAGTGAATATCACACTAAGCAGGTAACCGTACCAAGGTTCCTGTTGAAATTGTGACATGTAAGCGGTTCAAATTTCACAGCATGTTTATGACATGACTGACAGCTCAACGACTGATTCAGCTCAACGCCAGATTTTCAAAAGATTATAATAGTTAAAATATATATATTCTCAACAACGCTTTCTCTTCTGCCCAGAAGGCCTCCTAATCCTCATTTTAGACTCCTTAAGTTCTTGAAATATGAGTTTCCAACTTTTTTTTTATCGTTCCTGCATAGCATTTTTCTTTCACTCATTTGAGTTCCCCCTCTGCTTTCTCTACTTTATTTTGAGCACTCTCCACCTGTTTTCTCTGTGCAATTGCATGGACCTGGTGTGAATAATGACACAACCTTTCTGAATGGCTCTCCAAGTTCACCTTTGTCGGTTCGTACGGGCTTGCTCTACTACTTGTAAGTTGTGCAAGTTGTTCTGAGATGTATTTCCCAGCATGTACATGGTTAAGACTGCCTTTAATAAACCATGTCAAATTGGATTTGAATATTGGTGAAACAGGATATGCATTCTCCAAGTATTGGGCCTGGTGTTTAAGGTACCTAACTCTAAGAGGTGTAGACAGGTGTGGTGGGCTTGCAGGTAATGCGAAGGTATATATGTAGTTTTATTGAGAGTTTCGATAGTCAAGAAGAGGAGAAAATACTATTTTTGGGTTGTATGGAATCAAGCCAGCTTTCGAAATGCTAACAGAATAGTAGTCCTTTTAAATGGTTAATTTTGGATGGATGTTAGGACTGATGGATATTCAATCTTGTTGATATCTGTACAGCCCATTCGTGTTGCTCTATCAATCGCCTCCGCATGATACTATTTCCAAGGCCGGAAAACAATCATAACGAGTGGTTGAGTAGGATGAGTAGCACGCACAGTTAGAGAAATCAGGATAATGTTATTCTCCTCACAATATGCAATAAATTGCATGATGCAGTGTGAATTATGACCATCAAGAAGCAGAAGACTATAAGCCCCCACCTGCTGTGGTGCAGAAAACTTATTGAAATAGTACAGCCACTTGGGTACTAAATTGTTATTTGAATACCCCATTTGTGTAACAACTATTAAAACATATCAGTTCCCACTAATTACTTTAAGGAAACTTAATAGTTTACCTTTTGTTGAACTACCCAAATACAATTACTCATCTGGAATAGGAATTACGATCCTTTGATCTTTTCCAACCCCAAACTGACTCCCCCCCTGTCTTGTCTAGATTATATACATTCTGCTTCTGAACTCCCTTTTCCTGACACAGAGAGTGATACTAGTCAAGCCAGTCTAGAATGTCATCTGGATCATGCACATTCTTTCTATCCTGATCCTGGAGCTTCTGCCTATGGTTATGAAATTCTGACTAGCATAGAAGAGAGTGTTTTACCCATGCCGAACTGACAGTAGGATGTGGAAAATCACAGTCGGCAAAGGCAGTTGTCTTGGACAATTAATTTGTGCAGAAAATTGAAATGGCACAATGAGCTATCATGGGCAACCGTTCACAGGTTCCTATCTCATCTAATCATTTTATATACAGACCAATACCAACTCTTCTTCCTTACTGAATTTTCAATTGACAGAAGGTCGCTGAGGCTTTTGTTGGCATCCATTCCATCTTGCAAGTAAATGGGTTTCTGGAACTCTGAATTCACCAGCAATACCAGCGATATTCGGATTATTACTCTCTGGCAAGTATTGACATGCAAGCTTGATGCGAGCTTCAATTTCCACATACTTTTCTAATGTTGTCATCCCATTTTGGTCGATTAACCGTGGGGGTTCTAACATAGTCGGTGAAAATCTGGTATTGAGCCGAATCTGTCCTTGAGTTGTCAGGCACATGGTAGACGTACTGTGAAATTTGAACCGCTTGCATATTACACTATTCCGACAGGAACCTCGACACGGTTGCCAACATCCTCATGCGGTTTCAATAAAACCGCCGAAATAATATAAGACAATATCCTTTCTATTCACCACTAACTACAAGTACACATTCCCACCTAACCTTGAACCCCCCTCCAAATTCCTTGCTATCGTACTCGACAACTTCGCCTAAATCACACTGAAAAAATACTTACAACTCCCGTCGAAAGCGTACCAGGGTAGCCCAGAAGCTAATTTACGAAACACGTCTGAATGCAGAGTATAACGTACTAGTCCCGGGTAGCTTTTCTACGAGTACTGTACAAACTGGAGGACTTCCA
>QFET01013627.1:0-10133 GCA_003316355.1 Tuber calosporum
GTAGCTGTGCATGACGTAGGTTGAAAAGCTCCTCCTTGGTTTTTGGCTTTTGATGTGAATGTGACTGCTCAGGAAGATGGTACCGTACTGTGCGATAAGGTGTAAGAATACCTTGACGCAAGCCATATCCAGCATCCGCAAGATAAACAGCATTTTCCTCCCTGGGAAAGCCATTTAACTCTGCATTTTCAAATACACGAGCATCATTTGCTGATCCCTCCCATCCTGGACATACATAAAAGAAGTACATATCCAAACTACAACCAGCAAGCACATTTTGAGATAATGTACCCTTGCTGTTACGGTAGAGAGCATGTTGAGAACTGGGTACATGAGCCAGAATATGTGTGCCATCTATTGCACCGCCAACATCTTGAAAGTAGCGCATCTTTCCCGAATCATTTCGTATACGAGCTGGAACATTGCTTGGTGGAGTATGAACGAAGGTCGCATACAGTTGTAGGAGAACTCTCAAAACGTGATTGAAATAACTATTCATTAATAAATAAAAATATTAGATAAATATGGCAATTATTCTCTTCCATTCAGATAAATATTCACTTACCGTGAAATTGTTTCTCCACTATGCTGAAACTGCTCCTGTGCTTCCCTATTCGACGCCCCACGCCCCACAACCCACAAAAACACAGCCAGCCGCCCCCCCACACCAACGCGGCGAGTTGGCGACAGTAAGCCACGCTGGATAATCCAGTCACAAAGATCCAGGAAAGTTGTAAGAGGCATACGAAGCAGCTCCATCACTCGACGTGGACGGGCTCGGAGAATCTCATCGGTATATCGGCGTCCAGTACGACTAGAGGTATGCACATACTGTATAGGAAGAAATATGTTGACACATATTGCAGCGGAAATTGCAATTTGGATTCGTCGTTGCATAATAACTTGATGAAAGGAGCTATTATTGGCCTGCATACTCATAGATTTTGGAAAAATAGGAATAAGAATAGAGGGATACTTGTGGAAAATATTATATTATGATAAATACATATATGCAATACGCTTACGGCACATTATCAGTGTTGGGTTAGGGGTATTTTGAAATGGACGGTTGCTGCCTTTTACCGTTGCCAAACGGCCATTCTGTTCTTCCATTTTGAAATAGACGGCGAACGGTCATTTGTATGTGACAACGAAATGGGCCCAGCGCAACCAAACAGGGCCTAAGTGAGGCTGAGGTCGGCAGCGGGGAAGTTGAAGGGACTGATAGACCCCAGATAAGACTGGAGAGAGTGTGCCAATCGGTTTTAGTACAGTTAGGGGTTGGGTCAGCCATGTGTAGCAAGGGCGTGGAGAGGTTGATTGTGATGGGCACATAGTAGAATCCAGTCCTTGGATGCTTACACCCCATGAACTAACAAAGGGGGAAAGGGAGGTATTTCCCAAGGGAAGGTCTCCGACTCCTGTTTGAGTTGTGCCATTGAAGGGGAACTTAGTAAATAATCATGTTGTGTTTAAAAGTAAGTATCCTAGCACAGTGGCCTGAGTAAAATAGGGGAAACAAAGGTTAAATTAAGTATCAGAAAGGACCTGTAGAGGGTCGGGAAGATGATGGTAGAGGTTGAGATACTCCACCAGTAGGGTGGGGAAAGCATGGTCTCAAAAACAAGGCTGGTGGAGTGATCATGTAGAGGTTGAATGACCACCCAGTAGTGGAGTCTGGATTGTAGACACGAAAGAGCGCATGAGCAGAATAAAACAGGCCTGAGTGGGAGTGAATATCAATTGCCATATGATCTAGCCGGTCGAAAAAAACTACTCGCAATGCAAAAACTTTCATGAAATCAAGCAGAGCAAAAATACCAACCACGGGTTTTGCACAGTTAGAAGTAGGTGGGGAAAACAATTTAAAAAATGAAAATATTGCTAGCCGCCCGGTGAAGACTGGAGGATGCGGCAGGTCAACCAGGTGTAGAAGGGTAGGCATAGCCTTAAGGCTATTGAATAAGAAAAGAAATACATGCCAGTTCCCAAGGCAGTTATGCTGAACAAGGGTGAGGGTAGAGCCTGTCACCGGCGTCAGGCAATGGGGATCTAGTGTGGGAATCATGAGGGGGGAAAAGCCCGATGGGCCTTGCTGGAGTGGAGAACTGGAGAGATAGGTGTGGACTGTTGCAACAGATTTAGGGTGAGGGTCAGCTGGAGTGCCAGTTAGTGGGACTGAATATCAGTGGGCGGAGAGATCCATAGCGTCAGTTGTAGTAGAAGGTGTCCTGGGGGGGTCTGGTAGAGTAGGTGGGTCTTGGTTCATCTTGTCATCAGGATCTTTACACCCACGGGCCCGGAGGGGGCGACATGATGAGCCGGAGGGAGGGGGCGAGATAGCTAGGAACAGTCTGTGGCAGGGTGGGCTCATGCACACCTAAATCACATGAGGGTGGAGGTGGGACAACACTCAGCAACAGACTTTGTATTCCTGCCCTTGGGGTATATGAGATTTGGGCCATAGTGCACCGCTTGCATATGTGCCAGAGGACAGAGGGGGCAAGTGGGGGTGGTTGCTTTGCACCTAGTGTAGGGGTTGCTATAGAGCCACCAGTCCCAGCATTGCATAAACCTTCGTGAGGTGTTGGACTTTTCAACTTTGCGTGGACTTGAGATGAGGTGGATGGTGGAGCCATGCCTATTGACACTATCAGGAGCCAAGGTAACTACTACGTAAGTTGTGGTCTTCGTGGCGCAGATGTCAGGGTCGGGTAGGAGAAAGTATGTTGTGTAGATTGAGACTTTATTTGCATCGCAAGCTAACTCTATGAGGTCAGCGAATAGGTTGGCTTAGTCCTCCAGGATATAGGCTATTGTGAGGCTATGGATACCCAATTGTACCTCATATGGGGCAGGGTAGAAGGAGTAGTAAGGCTTGTATACTTTTGGGAACGCTTAGTTAAGACTATTAGTGATAGATCCATAGTAGGGTGAATTAGCACTAGAGGGGGTTTGTGGGTCGGTGTCAAGGATAGTAGGTGATTATTTAGGATTGACTAGTGCGGAGAAGGAGAGGGGAAAGGGCTGTTGGCTTGCCTCAGGATGGCAGCCATTAGGTCTGGGGTGGTGGCTGCTATTCGGTCAGCCTCTGCACAAGGTGCTTGTAAGCTGCAAGGGGCTAAGAATTTGCCGTTGGCAGAGGGCAACGGTGCAAGCTCTAGAGACTAAGGGCTGCTGTCGTTGGATGCTGAGACTTGTGCCGGCGTAGCTATAGTTCTGGCTGTCTATTATGTTTACCATATCGAGAGCAATAGGGACCGGTATTGGCATGCAACGGTAGCTTATGAGTATAAAATAGCCATTACTTGACCAAATGTTGTATGTTAAGACTGCGTCCCTGTTGCTCTCGACCTGGTAAACGTTATAGACGGCTGGAACTATAGCTTTTTCCCTTTGCCTTTAGTTCCTACAGCTGATGATGGTCTTAGTATGACTGCAGCATAGGACAAGTCAGCATTGAGGGACTCAGTGCGCACAGGTCGGGTGTTGAACAACGAGGAGGGTGAGCCAAACCCTGTGAGGGGGGGGTATTTGGCAGGCCTGTACCCTTGGGCTTCTCAGGAGTGTGGGTGGCGGAGAGCGTTTGCGGCCGGGTTGCCATACCTCTGTTTTTCAACGGTGTTATCGCAGCTGGAGTCGGGATCAGGGCCTTGATTTGCCTCTAGTCCAGGTTGGGGTTCGTGTTGAGGAGAGATCTTGGAAGAGCCGGAGGGGGGCAAGTAGGGACCCCGGGAGTGGGAGGTGGCTGTGCTGCAGTGGCTCCTGCCATGAGGCGAAGTAAGAGGTTTCTGACTGTGGCCTCCTGGGCTCGATTAGCTGCAGTGGCTGTAGTAGAGCGAGGGGCAGGGGCCTAGGTAGCGGAGGAGATCTCATCCATGCACTGGTTAGTGTGCTTTGTCAGCTAACTACTTCCTTGATTCCGTAGAGGGCAGTGCACTTGAGTGAAATGATAATGGCCTCACTAAGAGATAGGTTGTGGAGGAGGTAGTTGTTAAAGTCAGGGAAGGACTTAGGGGATAGTCTAAACTGGGTAACTATAGCATCCAGGAGGTTCTAGGTTGCGATCAGGTCGTCAGGGAGGGGCCCAATAGTGCTGGCGCGAGTGGAGTGGGCAGAGTAGGTGGCTGTGCAGTGCTGGGTGTGTGGAGCTGACCTGGAGGGTCCAGGGGAGGGAGTGGCCATCACTATTATACAGGTAGTCAGGCTGTGTCGCCAAAGAGTGTAGGTGAAGCCTGGGGGAAGATATAGTGTGTTGTGGCTGTTGCCACCCAAAAATGCGAAGATTGGATCAGCTAAAAAGGGCAAGAATTTCGACCTGAAGGAAAATAGGGGGTGTGAAGCGTGCCCTTAATTAACCGGGAAATGCCAGGAATTTATACAATTCTCCTGGTACTTGTATTAGCCATATATATAAAGTATCCTTAGATACCAAGGCCATAGTCATTAAAAGTGGAAACCCTGTTTGACTCGGAAAATGTATGCACCACTTGGTTAAATAATCCCACGAACTATTTGCTTCTCTGTGGGTATCTATCACTCCGCCAAGAAATTCCCTTCAATTCATTTTCTAAATGAATCAAGTTCAAGTTAATCTAGGCCAGTTGCCAATATCTTAAGGAATACAAGTTGATCAGTCTGGATGTCTTTCTCTCTTGCATATTTGCACTCAGGTGCACATACATTCGGTTTATCAAGAGTCTGAGTACTACGGGTTTTTAGACTCCAGATCTTTCACCGAGGCTGAGCAGCTTTGCTATTGACTCTACATCCTGCCAGGGTGGGTTGTAGTCTTATAGTAACCTTCTTGTTCTATATACTATCACATTAAATAATTTGTACCATTTCCCATACACGTAACAATCACTACCATTTCCTATAACCCCTTCAAAACCCTTATACTCACACCCCTCTCTTTCTCTCCTGCAGCTTTCATAATATCCTCTACCTTACCTCTCCTATCCTAATCCTGTTTCTCACATGACTCTCCCATCCCCCATTCCTTTGCCACCAAACCCCTAGAACCCTAACCTCTTCGTTCATTTTTATCTCCTCCCCCAACCACTCTCTCCCCTCATCCTCTTCTCACCCCCTTTGTCCAACCACAAACCCTCTAACCTCAAAACCTGTACCTCAATTTTCCACTTCCTCAACCCCTTTCCAAACCCACTTCTAGCCTCCTTACCTTATCCAATATCACCATCTCACTCCCTCCTATAAACATTAAATCCATATTGTCAACTACTGCAACCACTCCTACTCCCTCCTTCCTAAGTCCTCTCCCTCAAAAATGAACTCATCCACCTCCTTAAATTCCAATCCACCCCTAAACCCAACTTCCTTCCCTCTAGCTTCCCCCCCCAAATTCTCATATCCTCTTTCCATATCTGCACACAACAACAACCCCAGTCCTCCCCCTCTTTCCCAATCTATTATCTAACCTCCTGCTGCCTCAAAACTGCTACTTCACGCCCTTGCCCCCAATTGGTCCTGCCCCTTCCCTTCCTGTCCCCAATTCCCCATCAACTCTACTACCACCCTCTCCAATCCTGTTCTAAAAATATTTAGCAAATCTAGCACTCCGTAACTCCCAGGTAAACTATATTCACTTTTTGTTAGGCTTTCTCATGTCCACCTGCACACTCTCCATAAACCTCTCTTACCCATAACCCAAGCTCTAACTCCTTTCCATAACTAATTTTATTTCCCTCCTTCCCAAACCAACTTCCATACCAACATGAACACCATTCAGGACAACACTTTTACCACCTCCGCTTTTCTATCCTTCTGCTTCCACAAGCATTTCCCTATTAATTGTTGCTCTAACTCCACCGTTTCCTCAAAACCTTCCTCCTCCTGTGCCAATTCCTTCCTCTTTTCCATCCCACTTAATATTGCCTCCCCTTTACCTCCATGTTCCTCGTCTAATTCCCTATCCTCTCACCACATTCCCTTTCAATCTACTACGAAATCTCTGTCTGTCTTCAAGAACTTTAAACTCTCCATTTGTGTCATCTCATCCTAACTCCTCTGCCAAAATTCTCCATTCTTCCTCTCTATCAACTGCCTATACTCCTTCCTCCACTTCTTAACCTCCAACTTCCTAACCTCACTCTTATCCCTCTCCCAACCCGTTTCCATCCTTCTAACCTCCTACCTCTTCTCCTCCAATTCCCCATCCCATCACATGTTTCTACATACCTTCCACTTCCTCCTTCTCCTACATCACTTCAACCTCTCCTTCTGTCCTCCCTCTCCACCCTCTACCACCTCCTCTAAACCACTTCTCCCCTCCTAAACCCTCCTCAACCAAACTTCCTCAACTTCTTAACACCTCAACTCACCCTCCAACTTCATCCAATCCACCTCCCCCCTCATCTACCTAACCCTATCAATCATCTACCCTACTACTTCAATCCTCGCTGCTACTATCCTATAATCCAAACCTACCAACCCCTCCTCTACCTCCACCTCCTCCTCCAACTCCCTTCCATAAACCACCCACTCCAACACTCTATCCTTGCCCTCTCTTCTATCCACCACCCTCGCAGGCAAACCCACCTCATTCTATATCCTCTACCTCCTTTCATCAACCCAATCCTTGACAATCTTCCCCTCCCTTGTATTTCTCTCATCCTCCCCACCCATATCTTTCTCCATGCATTAATATCCCCCATTACCACCATATTCCTACCCCAACCCAGTCATACAAAACTCTTGTGTTTCCCACTTCCCATATACATACACCATACTTCCACTCACTCTCCTCCTCTCACCTCCAACTTTATTCCAATCTTGCCCTGACCCCTTTCTAACACTAAATATCTCCCACTCCAGACTTCACTAACAATCATCCCACCACTAAACCACTCTTCTTTTCCACCTAACCCCTAACCTACCCTATACTCTCATAACTATCCAAACTGTACATACTATCATCCTTTGAAATCCTAACTCCCTGTAAACAATAAACATCAACCTCTCCCCCTCTTGCCCAAACTCCACCTGCCTAAAATAACAGCCCCTCAAACTGACCTGGACCACCTACAGCCCTATGCCGTTCTCATCTATCCAAACTCTGTAACCTATCCAACTCTATCGTTACTCTCCTACAATTACCCACCCTGGCCTCCCGCATTGCGTGTTGGCACCCACAAATCTTACACTTCCTATAGTGAATACACCCTTTCCTCCCCACCTAACATCTCTCATAACTATGCTGCCACCCTATATACCCCACAACTGCACACTACGTGCAAAAACCTACCTCCTTCTCTTCTAACAACTCTCTCGCCCTAATCAATCCTTCATTCTGCTTCACTCCCTCCTCTAATAAGTTCAACTATGGCTCTCCCTTGCCACATGTATTACCACTCCCACCCACTTCAAACACAACTCCTTCCTCTTCATCTCCCCTGCTAACCATCTTGGCATCTTCATCACCTTAACCTCATTCTCTATCTCAACCCTTTCCTTCAACTCCAACAACTTCCCATTCTACCTTTCCACCTCCATCCCCACTAAAACCAAACCCACTGAATTCTCTACAACTTTCCTACTTATCACCTTCTTTCCCATCACCTTCTCACATTTTTTCTTACCCACTTCCTCCACCTTTTTTGCTGCTTCCTGATCCTTCAACACACCCACAACCCTATTACATCCTCTCTCGATACCTTCTAACTCCCCTAATCCCAAATTCAATTCCTCTTTCACCTCTCTTATATTCCACCTCTTAGCCACCCTCACTTGCTGTGAGTCCATTACCACGTCCATCCTTCTCTCCTATCTCCTCTCCTTTTCCAAACCCCTCCCTACTTCCTCCTCTCACTCCCTGATCTTCTTCTTCTCCAACCTCTCTACCTCCTTTTTCCCTACCCCTACTCCCACTTCTCTCATCACCTCAGCCTATGTCCTTCCCCCCTTCACCGCCTCCATTCCCTCCATTCCTTCCCACTTCCTCAAACCCTCCTCCACTTCCACCCTACTCTTTACCTCCACCTCGTCCCTCTCCCATCCAACCTCTTTCCTCTTCCCTCCTCCCATAACTCTCTCAAACCTCCTGTCTACGCACAATTCCACTACTCTCCCAACTTCCCTGTCTATCATAAAATCCTTCACTTCCAGCTTTCCAACCCCCAATATATACCCTGCTTCCCCTCTTTCTGTTTCAAAATCTTTCCAGTCTCTTCTCAACTCTTCTACCCTTTTTCTCTTCCAATCCCTTTTTTTACCCCTACCTAAAATACCCTCCTTCTACCTCCTCCTACCTTTCCTAACCCTCTCTTTATCCTCCCTAACCTTCTTCAACTTCCATACCTCTATCTTCCTCTAACCCTCATCCTCACCCTTGTCCACCCCCATCTCCTCTTGCCTAGCCCTCTTGACTTCCTCAACCTTACTCTTCTCACTTACTAAACTACTCCCCCAGTCCTTCTTAACTAAGCTTTCCACCCATTCCCTCTTCCCTTCCTCCCTATACTCCCTTATCTTTCTTCCCACCTCCTCTACCCTGTTCTCCCTCCCTTCATCCACGTCTATCTCTTCCTCCTTCTTCCCCCCACCTCCTTTCCCTTACTGCTAGCTCCCAACTCCCATTCCACCTTACTTGTGGCAAGGTTGTAGCTGGTTGCCACAATCCCCAGATGTTCACCAGCACACAACCATGGTCACTCTAAAAAGTGCCGGACAGTTCAATGTTATTTGGCAGCTCAATGTCAGTTTGTGGGTTACCGTAGCAACGTAGTACCAGTTTAAGGTTACATTATAGGTTATAGAGTAATGTAAATTCTTGCAAATAGCATTACTGTGAGATTGAGAATGTGTAAATAGTTGCAATTAACTTCACAAGAGATCAACAATATTATTATCCATCCTGCCCCCTGTACAATTCTTTTCTCAAGGTACTAAATGCATATGTGAAGAGAAAGTTGACCCTTCATGCCTATAATAAGATACCATCTTAACTCATTGTTACTTGGAGGATATAAAAATTTGGATCACAAAAATAACTATACTTTAACATTATCTACTCATACTACCAATCCAATATGGGACCTATATGGGATTTAATAAATTATCATTTATTTACAAAGTGTTGAGCTTTAATTTAACACTACTAGTATTTGGGAAATTACTAATATACACTTAGCTTCAAGTTATGCTTTCTTTCCATGTTGCTATGGTAACTCACAAACTGACATTGAACTTTCTAAGGACATTGCGCTGTCCGGCACTGTTTAGAGAGCCCGCGGTTGTGAGCTTGCGAACATCAGGGGGTTGTGGCAACCAGCCACAACCTTGGCACGAGTATCTCTATTATCCACCAATCTCACCACCTCATTTTCCCACCCACCATCCTTTTCCACCAATGCTAAGTTCACCACCAACCCCTTTTCCTAATTACCGCACAATGCTACCCCTCCACCAATCAATATAATTTTCCTCTCAACCAAACTCTTCTCCCCACCTTTCCTCTTCTCCACCCTAACCCCACTTTGTCCTAGTTTCACCGCTTTCCCACTCTTTTTCTTATTTCCAACCATGGTGTCTGCAATTAAGAACTAAGCTTACAGAGTAACTGGAAGCCCACAAGCTGAAGCAATCGAGAACTGCATTGGTTGAGATTCCGATTGTCATGAAAATGAGTTGTCGTTATTTCAAATATCAGGTAAATAGTGGTTGTCGTGCTTGTACCAAAAGACTTTTTTCTTTTTTTTTTTTGGTCTTTTTTTTTTTGGACCCTTTTGGCTTGTTTTTATTGACTAACTACAAGCTCTAAGGACTTTCTGTATCCATTATAGATGTCTGCCCAAAAACCAAAACAACACTGCTACCCCCTCATCCCTCCCCCACTCTACCCTTCCTCTTTCTTTACCAACCCTCTCCTTACTCCCTTCCTCCCCTCACTCCTCCCAAAACCTCCTGACCCCCCTAAGGTTGCACCTGGGGCTGCGCCACATTCAATGGGACGTGCTGTCCCACTCAACCTCCTTTCCTCTTTCTGCCTCCAATATTGCTTCCTCCTCCTCAACCTGCCCAACTCCAAATCCCTCTTCCTCTTCCTCTCCTCTCTCTCCCCCACCCCTCTCCCCTCCTCCAAATGCCTACACAATCTACCCCTCCCCTCCACC
>QFET01013627.1:10227-27312 GCA_003316355.1 Tuber calosporum
TTTTTTTTTTTTTTTTTTCAAAATCGTTTGCCAAACCCTCCTTTCCACGTCATCTTGCCAGTTCGAATACACGTTATTTACTAATCTGATAGCCTCCAAAAACTAATCAGGTTTTGTGTTGGAATCTCTCTTACTACTCGCTTCCTTGGCAAACTATGTAACATTGAAGCCGAGCCGAAGCCCAGTTGCAGCTGGACTCCCATTTTGTCTTGCAGATACTCGAGTACCGTATTATCTCGAGTTATAGAGTTTTTCGCCAAGACCGGGCATTGCTTAAGTTCAGCGGAGCTCGAAGTCTGAAATGATACATCCAATCCTCCTAGTTCATATAGTAACCAAGGGGTGGATTTTAGATGTCTAATGCTTGGCCCCCAAGTGATTGGCACTTGTTTGATCACCATCCGAACCCTTGTAACTGAGTGATTGCACCACACTCGGCCGCATTGTTCAAGACACCTAAAAGCCGCCCTGGATTACCATGCAAACTAGGAACGTTGGAGGAACTATATCAGACCTCGGGCACCGCTGAACTTAAGCAACGCCCGGTCTTGGCGAAAAACTCTGTAACTCGAGATAATACGGTACTCCAGTATACCATTTTCGTGCGGTGCTAGTACTAGACTCATCTCGAATATGACCCCAGATTTTCAGAGCAAGAAGATCGCCAGCCTCATCTCCCAAAGGCCGGCACAGGCGGGAAGCAATAGCGGGATTGCCACAAAAAACTCTTAAGGAAAGCCCGAAGCTGTCCGATGACTTGAATTCTGGTTTGAGTTCGTTGGCGGAAATTCTGTTGCATCCTGTCCCGTACTCATCCAGAGAATTGATATATGTTAACATGTGCAAATAGTCAATTCAATAAAACCAACAAAAAAAACAAAAGCAAAAAGGAAAACTGCTACGTATTATTATCAATGTTTGAGAAATCCCGCAAGGCAGCGAGAATATTTCCATGTGGAGGGAACAAAATGCATCACCTTACATCCACGGGATTTTGCTTTTTCGCACAAGCGAAGCTGAGGCTACTATCGCTATCATGCTCGGTCTCAAGATCTAGACAATCCGAATCTAGAGACGACAAGCAAAAAACCCGCTCACGATGCGTTTAACCGGGGACCCAAGTTCTGGCTGAAGGCAGATGGGCTTTGCACTCCGATATGTCGACTCCCGGTTTCTATCTGACCCCTTATCAAACCGGTATGCACTCATCGGGAACATATCGCGGTATCTGACGAGTGATCTCTTATGACCATATTGTAAACCCGGCCTACCCCTAGGGTGCTTTCGAGCGAGAACTTTGAAATAATTTGAGGAATAATACCAACGAAGGTTTTTACTAGATCTGATAGCTATTAGGAGTGAATCGTCAGTGTCATGTGTCCAGGTTTGCCCGGGGTAAGCGCGATTGAGAAAATAGGTCCCATGACTAGAGGTGCATATCGGGCCGCTGGCAGAACACACCCTGGCCCCCTCCCGCGGTAGCGGTTTCCCAATTGACTATCCATCTTTCCTTTTTCTTTCGGGAAGGGTGGGATTTCTGTCAGGGACTTAAAGAATCACTCTGGAGCAGCTACTTGCTGAATGGTTGTTCTCGGTAGCCGTTTCACGATGAACTGCGAAGTGCTGCCCAGTACCGCTCCACAACGCCTCTCCTAAATGGGAATCCCGAAATGCCTCTTGCTTGTGGGCTCATCGTAAACACCCGCCCTCTGAGTGTCCGGTCAGAGTAAACAGAACCCAAACAAAGGTATCTCAGTCAATCTCGGTAGAGTCGATTGCAACTCCGTGCGCTAGCTCCATCCACGAACATAAGTGATCCGTTGAGGATACTATGAACTGCACCCGTGCCGGAACATCAGCTGGGACAGCTTACTTGTACAGAAGGCTCAGTGTTTAGCGGCTTGATCTAAACAAGTCGATGGCGGTACCCATCCAAAATACATACCATTCGCTGTAGAAGCGCCACCCGGTTGGCCTATCACTCCTTGCTAAACGCTACTCTGCTGACGTGCCACCCTGCTCAATTCATTAGTTATGGTGTCTCGCTGGAGCTAACACTTGTTTGAAGTGCAGAATTGTTAAACTTCACTGGTAGTAGCAAGGGTATCTTTGGAATCTTTGGCAAAAAAAAAAATGAAAGCAAGGTCCTCGGGAGAGAGCTCTTAGCTGATAGACTACATGTGTAAGAAACAGCCATCCAAAACTCCAGAGAATGACTAGATATTGTAACGTAACAATGATGTTTCTCTCCCAGAACCATGCAAGTGACTCTTTCTTCGCAGAGTTTCATGCGAATATCCCATCCTAGGCCCGGCGAGTCTATGAACCGCTTCCTATTTTTTCTCTGACAAAGCCTGGTGCAAGTTTAAATACGACTGCGTGTAGGGTTGGTTCAAATAAACCCACCGCACTGCCTCGAAGTGCAGCCGATCATTTATCGCCCAACCACACCACATACATATCACACAGTGCTATGCTCTCATAATTCCCCCCCAGCCTGTGCAAAGGGATTGAAGTGATCACCACCAGGAGCTTAAGCCTCGTAACAAGGGAGTAGACATATTGGTTTTAATAACTCCTCTCCGCTGGCCACGTCGACGGAGGAAATACGCGGAGTTGGGTTAGAAGCAATGCCTTAAGCCGGAGGTTATAAAATATGAGGCGGATTGGTCGCAAATGATAAAATCTTTCTGGGCTAGTAACCTCTGCACTGTACTTGTATGTTAGATTAAGGATGCTTTAATAAATGTTGGGGGTCTGGAGATGTTCTAATAACGTGAAAGCTACGCAATCGCGACCATTAAGCCGTATTACCGTGTCAGAGTGTATCTTTCTAGATGGACTCCCGGCACATGTATCCGCTATGCGCTCGGCGCTGCCATCGGTTTCTGAGGTTATTAAATGAGAGGATATGTCCTACATACGGGCCCCTACAGCGAGCAGTTAAGAGTACGTAAACTTCAACCCCCCAATAAATGTATAGAAGTATTTAACTTATTGGGCCGGAAAGGTATTTTCGGGGAGCCATTTGGAAGATCACGACGCAGGCCCTACCGGCATGTAGCACAGACACCAGGGGGCTGGGCTGGATCTCCCCTTAACACCCTGTTTTCCTCGCGCTCAGAGACAACCCTCTAGCTGCCGAATACTGCTTGGGGCCCATGTTTAAAGTCTTTAAGCACTCAAACAGCCTCTCCAATAGCCACCGGTATTTGAAGGGCTTTGCCATTTCACTTGGCGAGTTTGCTCAATTTATGGAATGCTGTATATCATGCCCTCCTTGGGCCGGGCAAAGCCACTGATGCCTCAACATGTTTTTCCAGCTGCGCTCCTCGTATGGCTTTGCTCCACATATTCCTCAACTACGCTTTGTGGGCTTCCAATTAGGCGGGGTATCCTGCGCCTTGCTAAAATATCTACAAGGTGGCCTAGCTCCTCTTAAACCTCTCTTATCTTTGGTGTAGCTGAAGGTCATTTGGATCGCTAGATAAACTAGGGTGTCAGTTGCTGAATAAGTCTCTCATAGAGAAGATAACCAGCACCATATTCGGTCACAAGAGATCACTCACTATAATGATTATTGGAGACGCATTGCACACTATTCACATATTAATCAGTTAGAGATTCATAAAAATACTGGCACCGCATTCTTGATGCGGTGGTGTGGAGTACAGATCAACCCAGAGCGTCTCAAAATTTCCCTCTTTCGCCTAGCGTCCACGATCACTAGAACATATGATGAAACCCCTGCTAGTTGGGCTCTCACCTCGGAATCCCCTGCCCCCAGTCCAGCATTAAGTGACTACCCACAGCACCCTTTGTTTCGTTATCATTCTCAGCAAAGGTTTGTCAGTGAATGGCGCTTCCGGGCTCTCTGGCACTGCGCTGTCGCGGCTAATGCTCTCCTTGCCGCCGAAAGGAATTAGCCATACGTTAAAAATGTTACTAAATATCTTATAGATGCAACCTACTTGTAACTAACATAGGCTCTGGCAGAGATTTTCTTAGTGCTTCGATGGTATGCATAAAAAGTTCAATTATGAACCACCTAAGTTTATTCCTCCGGAATGATGACATAAAATCGACACTCTATTGTTTATGCCCCTATGATATGAGATGTCATTGATTATTATGACTATTTATAGTGCCCCAGTTGCACGGGGCATAAGACAGTTATGGGGGGTTGAATGCTCGAGCACGATATCCCAAGCTAGGGACATTAAACGAAGCAGGCAATTCTGATAAGCTTATTGGCTCTGCTATACGAGGCATTGGGGAGCCAATGCACCCGTTATTATTCGAGTGCGACTATGCCGATCCGGAAGACATAGACCGGGCTTGTCTTTCTCGTGTACTGTCGAAGAGCAAAAGCCCTCAAAACTGCCAGGAGCCAATTGGTCCTGGCAGGAGATGCGAGACCGCCCATCAATGAAGTGAAGCGAATGAAAGTCTGCTTGAACAGAGTCCAGCCACCATAGGAGTTGAAGGTGCGTGTTCTGCAGTCTGCTAGGGCCCTTCGTCATTCATATTGAAATTTCCCATATTTTCCGTCCTTGGACAAATGCGCTTCTAAATCCCCGGATGTTGGGACTGAATTAGATGATACTTGTGGTTGATTGATCATTACAGGTCAGATTAGAGTCCATGCTGGGTCTCAGAGGTTACGGGGGGACCTAGAAGGGATCGCTGATCTCCTGTAGTGAGTGTATTTAACCGTGATGGGGGACTCATATCCGGAGCATATTTTAGTGTAAGGACCTAATAACAGTCTCTCAGCAAAAATAGCATTTGTAATAGGTGCTGGACCTAAAGCCCAGTAAAAAAGCGATACCAGGGGTTTCGCCAATAATGACCGCGTATGGGAGGTCTTTGTGATGGAGTCCATCACTAATAGGGGATACTCCTGTTGCATGATAGTTGGACTAGCGGATTTTAAATCTCGAGCACACGCCCAGCTGAACTGCGACCTGCCATGCTCTATTGGTGTAGGCCAGATACAAATGTGCCCTGACAGTTAGCTTTTCAAGGCAGTATGCCCTATGACAGGGCACCGGCTCAAAGTTCACGACTGGGCCCAATCATTTGGCAAGCACACGTATTTCTGTGGCAACCCTGCATTCCCGCCGGTGCCGAAAGGTTTGAGAATGAAGCTCTTCGCCAACAAGTTATTGTCAACCCGGAGCTAACTCACGTTCGGCCTAGAGCCCGGTTTGCCTATGCATATTGTGGAAGGAGGTGAATAAATTCGGGACGGTTATGGAATGTTTTCAGGAAGATGTTAACTTTGAGAAATGACGCAGTCAAGGATTCAGTATCAGCTTTGCATTCACATACCGGTAGTTGTTGGCGATTTTCAGCATCCCGAGAAGGTGTGCGCCCATTGTCTTACTTAGGCTACCAAGGGTGGTAATAACTTGGGTAATCCCGGTGATAAGGCAAAAAGCAAAACGAGAGGCGCAAGGCAGGAGACTTTCAAGGTTGTCGGAGAATGGGGGCAGAGCAGGTTTCCTTGGGTGGAAATGGCATGTCCCATACGGCCTATGGCACCTGCACCTACCTCAGCTGTGCGAACATCCCGGGGGTACAGTAGATCAACTTGAACTGCTCGAACACGGTACCGGTATAGATGCAGAGTTATACTCGAGTATGTAACGTGTAATCTTGGCTGAAATGGTGCCTCTGGATTGACTTATGGAGCCATCGGACATTCATAGTTGAGTGATGATACCTGCAGGCATTATGCCTATCATTCTCTTCAAGCATGTGCACCGTGAAAAGTGCATCTCGAGTCTTGCAAACCAATGGTATATGGAGGGGTAACCGGAGAACGAAAGCCTTATCGATAGGCCCCAGGTGGGTTTTAGACAGATGCCCTCTTGTCTCCTACCCAAGCTTCTCAATTCTGGATTGTTGATCTAAGTTAACTCATCGGTTGGCCTGGTGAAGGGGTTGTCTGGATGCAGATTTATGAGCATCGGGAGTGCAGGAACAGGGTTCGCTAAAACGGTCGAAAAAACACCCACGAGTGAATCTAATATCCGCAGGTGGCCAGTTGTGGAGTTGTCGCTGCATTGGGTAACCGCATGTCTTAGGACATGGGCTGTTTGAACCAGAAGACGCGACTTGTGCTGCTGATCTCACAATGTAGTGAACCCGGCCGAATGGTCGAAATAGCGCCCCACTTATCACATGTTTCCTGATGGGGGTGGTGTAATCGTTTCTGTGTTGTGGTCTTGCGAGCGATAATAGTCTCTCGTCTGGGCTGGTGAGAGAGCTGTTGGGTAGACGGCAAAGTGCAGGTCTTGCGGGCCTTGGTGATGTAGACTCTTTACTTGTGATAGTTTTGGGAATCGTATAATCGTTTGGCACATTTGCACTCTCCTCACCGAAATCATGTTGAGTAGAGGACGTCCAAAGAGAGCCCCCGAATCAAGTCCTACCCCCCGGAATTTGATGGCTTGCGCTTGAGAAATTGGGTGATAAGGGTGAAAGCAAGGTTTTGACCTGTGTTGTGAATGGCTTTTGCTGCCAGAAAACTCTTGCGTCGGGATTCCGCAGAACGGGAAATGGGCCATAGCTCTTCGTTACCGTATCTAGGAGGTGGATTGGTGTCTTTTGTAGGTAGAGTTTTCGGGGTGGATTGTTGGCAGCCGCCTGCACCTGTCTCTGACAAGAAAACCGTGAACGGAGTGTTCAGGCCAGTGTAGACTTTAGAATTGAAGCTGTATAAAACCGAGTGCATGACCACTTCCTTAACTAGCAGAACTCACCCCCATAATCTGAACTTCATCTCCTATACCCACAAACACCGTTTCAAACTCCCAACGGCCTCTAGTATAGCTCATTCAATGGTAGATCAGGCACCTAGTTTCCCTGCCTCTAGGCGTGCTTCGACCGGCAGCATGGATGGTGGTGAGGACAACCAACCCAATTCCCAACTCTTGGGTTTTACCAATGAATTCTCCGAGCTTGTTCCGGGGCAGATATCAGCTCCAGGTGTAAGTTCTCCAAGGGCTCAAGCCTTTAATCTGTTTAAGTTGAGATTGAATGAATGTTGCTTGGACTTAACAAGGTTTTTATTTTTTGCAGGTACCGGGTGTTTTGTGCCCTACTTGCGAGGCACAAGGCATTGAAAGCTGGGTTATACGGGGGAAGGTCTGCTCTAGGTGCAATACGCCTTGCCAATAGCCAGCAATGTCAAGTCGAAGCCGACATCGATTTTTGGCGGGCCAAAGTCGTGTGCTGTTTTTTTGGGACACAGGGAGCATGGAAATATGTCTCGAGGGCTTCATTATTTGCGTTAGGAAAGTTCCTTATATTTTTTCTTATGTCGTGAGAGTTAGCATACTTGTGCGTTGCCAAGGTGTTTTTGTTCCTGTCAAAGTTAGCATACTTGTGCGTTGCGGAAGTATCAGGAAATCTTGGCGTTTACAGCGCCTAAACCGTGCCAAGATATCCGGACACTTTTGTAACCTCTAAGTAAGACGGAATATCAAGAAAGCATACACTGGTTGTTGAAATTTCATACCCAAAGAGAAGGGACCGGCAACCATTGCTTTCCTTCCCTGGATATATTAATTAGTCGGAGTAAAGTAGACATGAGAACCCATCCAAGTCTTGGCCCAGGATTTTAGTACCAAGTTCGATCTTTTTCGATAGTGATGCCAGTCATCTTTGTTCGGGTGCTGATGGTAGGTGCGCTTCTGGGCAGATTAGCTCATAGAATTGAGGCGTTCTCTAGCACTGAAGCTTAATCTGGGAGTGAGAGTATTGGGCGTTCCGGGGATTATTTTTCAGTAGTCTGCCAGGCTTAGGTATGGCACTTGGAACCCTTAATTATACCCGCAACCGCGACTCGCTCGCTAGAGTTGGTACATATTCTGCAACTCCTTCTGTATTTCTCCTTCGCTGGGCGACTTGGCTAATCTAACATCCAACATCCTAGCTAAATGTTAATGGTGGAATAGAAGTGCTGTATCACATAACCCAGAGTACAGCACGATTCCACACACCGACAATGCAACAAACGCCTGACCTCTCAGTCTTCGCGACTGCCCCTCGCCATAACACTTTGTACTCCCACTGTGTGCATTAAGAGCTCGGATAAGAAAATGTGTTAGGACACTAGAACTACCCTTCTCGGCTACACAAGGGAAAAGTACCTCAAACTCAGCCCTCAGTTGAGACAAGCCAAAATGAAATGCACAGCGCCTTTCTATGAGACGCAACTACGATCTCCTAATACATTTATCCTCAAGTTTTTAGTTGGCAATATGTTACGTTAAGGAAAAGACCTTATGCCAAGATTGAAAGCACTTTTTTTGAGCTCATATCGGGATAAGGCTATGATTCCCAAGTGGCTATCATGTTCGACATCAGCATCAAGAATGCCAGGTGACAGTAGCATCTCCTTAGGCATCTCTTTCCTCGAGTATGTGATATGTCAACTCTCGATCTGCACCTGATTATGCACACCAAGTTTTGCAACAGGGTTTGAGAGGAAACACCAACCGGATTACCAAGCTGTCAGTTGGCGTCCCATATCATCTTCTGTACATGTTCGGACACCAACCCCTTACCGAATCTCTAGAATTTGGGTGATTACTGTTCCGTTTTTGACCATTGTTTGAGCGTGCACCCAGAGAATATGATTTGATAAAGCTACGATCAATAAGTCTGTACACAACCCCACCCGTACGTGCATCGTGTAATTTGACTGCGACTTCAATTAAGCAATTGCAACACCAAAAGTAGAGCTAAAAATACAATAAAAATACCGATAGAAAGCTATGTCCATGGTGTTTAATACTTGGTATACCAGCCTCGATTTCTTCGTACGGCATGGTAGCGCCTGGGCATTGAATCGATCAGACTGTCAACCAGTACCTGTGGAACAGCCCACCATGCAGCCATTAAGGCTACAAAAAAAATCCTCCTGCTTGCAGCATTATCTTTAAGGTCTTTCAGGTGTCCATAATCCTTTCGAAGTATACTCTTCATAGCCTTCCAAACATGCTCGATTGGGTTTAAATCGGGGCTGTGGGGAGGGTGCTCTGCTACCCAGATACCATGTGATTCCAACCACTCTTTGGTGACCTTTGCAACGTGAATTTTTGCATTGTCTTGAAAAAAAAACCTTCCGGGAGTATAGTGGGGTAATAATCCTTCCTCCAAGATCTTGATATAGGAGCGAGCGGTATATCCATTCCTTGGAGAGTCATCATCTCGTTCCATAAGCTGGAATTCTGAGCGCCCCCCCTTCCAGATAGCCCCCCAAACCATACAAGAGAGGCAAGACTTGACATGTTCACTCTCATTGACAGCCCATTCCTTCCATTTATCCTTTGGTATTCGAAAGACCCAGCCATCGGGACAGTTGGGTGAGTTTTGTACTGAAGACTCGTCACTATAGATACCCTAAAAAAAGCTTAGCAAGTGTAATCCAGAGTGGAAACTAATATAGGACATACCCCCACCAATTCTGCAGATTTCTGGCAATAATTACGGGCAATCTGTAGCCTTGCTTTCACATCTTTCTCCTGTAATCGAATTCTTTTACAGCACCTCCATTTGCGACGTAGATTTGGTCCCAGAGCGGAGGGCACAGTATTGATGCACACATTGGCACCACTAACATCAATAAGCTCGCGAAAGTATATATTTGGGAAACCTCTCACGAGATGAAGTAGGCAGTGTATAATTTGGCGATTAAGCTTCTTTGGACGACCGCTTCTAGGCCTAGAACCGAAGTGGTTGAGTTTGTGTGCCCGTTTTACTGTACGGTAGACTGTCTGCCGTGTGCACCCAAATTCTGAGGCGACAGCCGAAGCACTTGAACCTAAACTTATTGCCTCAAAAATCCGTGCTCGGTCATGGGAGTTCAGTTCCTTCCGTCGCTGCTGGGGAGTTTGCCGATCTCTGCTTCTCATAGTGCCAAAAGCTCGTACCCAAGTCATTTTTGGGGGTGATGTGAAAAAAAAAATGAAAAACCGGGTTTGTGATGGTATTGTGTTGACAAGCGTTGTGTCTTGGCATTGGTGGGGTTTGTGTACAGACTTATTGATCGTGACTGTACCCACTAAAAAAAAATTCCTTTCAAGCAATCTTTTCTTTTCTTTTCTTTCAAAAAAAAAAATATAGGAAAGAAAAGCCGCGCAGGCAGCACCCGCGGATAGAGGAGTTAGATGGCGATCATAGCGGGTGCTGGCATACGTCTTGGTTTGAGAATGTCCACCAGTAGTTTACTTCATACAAATACGGTTGACTAATGGATAATCCTGGCTCTAACTGTATTACCACACCATAGCTAAACACCTACATAAAAACAAAAAAATCGCCCCTTAAGTGACACATGTGCTAGCAATATGATACCTTATATCCCAAAGGTCCTCGGGCAAGTGGAGTGGTTAGGGAGGGAAAAAAGAAGTCAAAACAGAAGCTATGGTAAATAGACAGACAAGTCCAAGCCCACTAGTAACGAAGGCGTATAACAAAATTTGTATAGCAATTTTACTCTCCAGAAGCCCTATCGGTGAGTTGCAAATAAATTAGTGCAACTAATAGCGGCGTGCCCTCAAGCGTTTTGTAGTCGCGTAGAATACTGTGATATAAGATAAGAGAACCAAATCTGTAATGTTACCCAATGCTCACAGCAGCTCTCATGAAAGGCCCCTTTATAGTAGGTTCCCATTTGATACGTTAGCTTGGCCAATGGTAGTAGCTACAGCTTCCTTACCCTATCGTAAGAGCAAGAATAATTGATAGTTTCGCTGGGACGTTGGAGTTGCCTCTCCCAGTAAGGTGTGTTTTTTTAATTTTCTTTTTATTTGTCTCAACTGAGTGCTAGGAGGGAACATTTTCGCTGTGTTTTCTCCCCTTGATCCAAAGGGGGAAATTCTGGACGTCCTAGCGTCATTCTCAATTATTCCAGTTCTACGGTATTCAAACCCCTTTCCATAAACCCTCGTTGTTATGCATGACTTGTGAGTTTGGGTTAGGATAATATTATGCACCTTATTTTTTTAGTAAGCCCTTTCCGTACCTTTCCCCCCGCCGTTTGTCAATAACACAACCATAACAATAAGGGAAAAAAGAAAAAAAGATAGAGCAAATTTCTAACAATGCCTGTCTGGTACCATCCCCCACCTGTGCTCGTCCCAGGTCCCCCTTTGCCGTAAGTATTCCACTCGAATTCACCCCTCATCTGCATTTACTAATATTTTCGTCTCAGGCCAGGACAGCAGGCGGCGGCGCCAATGTATCATTATCCTCCTCCAGTATGTATTGATCCATCGCCAGACGCAAGGGTTCCTTTGGGAGCTCCAATTATGCCATCTGCACCATTCCCTAGAATCTCCTCATGTGACGGAGCAAATTGTGCGCCGTCTGTTCCACCCCCGGCTGCACAGCCCTTCCCAGGTGGTGGCACAAATCCCGCACAGAATAATTACCCTTCGCCTCCCCCTCCCCCCCTGGCTCACGGAAATGGATCTAATAACACCTACCATCCTTCTGCCCCTGCGCAGCATGTCCCTGGTGCATATCCTCTGCCTCCATTGGCCAGTACACGCCTTGCGGCGGCTCCGCCTGGGAGTGATCCTGCTCCCTTAGGAGGTCATATCACACCTCCTGGAGGGACTTACAAGGTCTGTCATTGCCATGGCGAGTGCGGGGGAAAGCACTCTCCGCTGGAGCAAGCCAACAATGGACGTCGAGCTAGATCACAGGTATTTGACGTTCAGGGCGAGCCCCCGCTACGTAGATCAGCCACCCTACCTCATCAATCACAGAATCATAACAGTTCTGCTTATTATGCTGACGAGCGTGGGTACAAGATCTCAATTCCCCCTAACTACGGCTCCGGTCACGACAGTCCGGCTCACCCGCATCGCCAAACGCATCATGTAGAGTTCACATCAGACGAGTCTGGTGGATTTGCTGTTGAGCTCACACATGGGTGTGGTTCTTGTGGTAAAAAGTTTCGAATCGCCAGTGGAAGTGGAGTTGTGACTACGGGAAGTGACGGTTTGGGTGCTTCCGGGCGCCGAAGTTGTGATCAATGCATTGCAAAAGAAGTAGCAAATCACCAGGCCAAGAATGACCTACAAGTTGGGTTAGCAGAGGAGGAGAGACTTAAGCATGCGAAACTTAGGGAGTCTAAAAAAGAACTGATGCGCAAGGAGATCAGGGCGGAAATTGAGAGGGAGTACGCCGAGAAGCGGGAAGCCGAGAAGGCACTCAAGTCGCAGGCGGAAGAAGCAGCCAAAAAAGAGGTCCTGCTCCGTTTAGCTAACGAGGATATCGAGAGAAAGCGTATTCACAAGGAGGTTGAGACCGAACTAGAGCGCAGAAGGCTGGAGCAGGTTAGGATCGAAGAAGAGATGAAGCAGAGGGAAATTGAGAGGGCCCTGATGCGTGAACAAGCCGAGATCGAGCATGAGAGGAAGAAAAAAGAGAATGAACTCAAGATCCTTGAAGCTTTCAAACAAGTGGAGCTCGACAAGGAGGTCGAGAGGAGGATGAAAAATGAAGATGAGAAGGCCAGAAAGGAGCAAGAGGAGAAGATATTTCTGGAGGCCGAGGAGCGCAGAAAGGTGGAAGCGAGAAACGAGCTACGCGAGAAGATCAGGAGAGAGCTTATGCAAGAGGAGGCTCAAAAAATAGAAACTGCGCGTATTGCCTCCCAGGCAGCTAAGTTAAAAGAGCTCGAGATTCAACATCTCAGAGATGCACAGGAAAAGTCCAACATGGAAAGTGAGAGGGATGTGTTGAGGTTGACAATCCGGAGAGGGTTGGAAGCAGCAGAAAGGGCTAGGTTGAGTTTTGAGACAATTGGAAAGCTCTCTCCCGACCAAGAGAGACTAAGACTCCTCGAAAGAACCTTGGCCGAACATTCTCTCCAGGAAGTTGTCAGGCGGGAGGAGTATCTGAAGATGAAGAAAGAAGTGGAACTCAGAGAGCAAGTTCAGCTGAGCCAGGAACATGCACTTGAGAAAGCCAAAGTCAGACAACACCTCATCGAAGAAGCCGCTACGGCCCAATTTGCAAAAGAGGCCCGCTGGGTAATTGCGAATGGGAGCAAGCCAGGTTGGAGGGAAAGTCACTTTATTGGTGAGGGCGAACTACTAAAGCGTCTCGGAGGGAATTCTGACTATTCGGCAGCGCCAGGGGCTAGTGCGCATCCCTCTCTCCTCGCAAATCCGCTATTACCAGCACCCCCTAGCGTTATCAGTCCTGGGCCGGGATTGGGCCATTTCAGCAATAGCCCACTTAGGAGCACCCCACCAAAGACGTTCACCAGTAGTCCTCAGGTCTCTCCTGCTGGTGTCCCTCCCCCCCCTCCTCCCCACGTTGACAAGCTCAACCTGCAGTGGGAGACTAACTACAAGGATGGACATTATGGCTGTGAACAATGGACTACTAACTAGTTCAAGATCCCGCGAGCCTCCCGAGCCGTCTTTCCGGGAGAATGGCTGTTTCCTACGAATAATCCACATCTTTAGCTAAAAGTTAGATTCTGCGCTCTCCCTCGACGTCTACCTGGCCGGCTCAACCCCATGGATGCCCTCTTGAACCCATCTTTCGAAATGCCATATTTGGCGGATGTCAGACATAATTTAATAAAAAGTGATTCTATTTCACGAATAGTTTCTCTTTATAATCGTATCTCTGACTAAGCCTCTTGTCCTAACCCGGCTCTACTCGAGTGCTATGTTGTGGTGGCTGCTGTTAAACAAGTAAAAAATAATTCTGATAACAGATGTTTTCTCTGGGGTGCAGGTCGAGTGACGACCTATGAAACTGCGAGTGACCTTTTATGCTTAGCTAGCCATGCAAGGGTTGTAACATTACTTCGTTTTAGATCCCAAGGGAAGTGAAACTTTTGAACGCCACTTACTGGTACCACATCTGTTCGATAAAATATACTATATAGCCAGCGAGGCGGGGCGCCTGGCTCCCAAGGTGCTTTGTGAGAGTAGCTAGACTCCCCTTAATAAATTTTATTCCTATATAAGAGGAGACACCGCCTTAACGGGTATACGGCCACCTGCAATCGGTGAGCGTCCTGGCCTTTTCATTAACCTGGGATCCCGAAGTGGCTATGATGAATTCTGACCAAACGACCCAATATCGTGTGATGATCGGGTATTCGTTGGAGAAATGTCTCACCTCCACGCATACTTTCAGACCGGTGAGAACCGGGCTAAATGATAAAATAAAACCCTTGGTTCCAGCGGACAGCCGATTACGGTGAAATCTAGAATAATTGAACCTGGCGCTAAGAGGTCTAATTAAGGTAAGTCTTGCCAAAGGGGCCCAAAGCAAGGTACGCAATATCAGTTTCAAGCTTGACTAATCTTCTTCATAGAAAACATCAAGATCATCTTCGGCTACAACTAACTCAACAGAATCCTCCTCCTCCTCCCACTCCAAATCCACAGTTCCAAGTTCACCCTTGTGCCAGTCCTTCACCCCATCTTGCAGGTAACCACTATCTATCCCCATCACTGAAATCTCATTATGACAGGTTCCATGGAGTAGAAGAGTTAAGCCTAAGACGAAGAAATATTTTGGACAACCGCGACTTTCTCTTGTCACAATGTCTCCCAGGGTTCCCCACTGTCCAAGTGCTCATTACCCATCTTCTCCCAACCATACTTCTAGTTGACCTTCCCCCAGATTCTAGCAATTTTTCTTCAACCACTTGTGTTACTTCAAACTTTGTTTCAACACCTTACTGCACTCACAGGTACTACATTAGAATTAAATCAGATCTGACGAGCACCTAAATGATTAGGGTTTTTATTTTTAACAAGGGTAGATAACTACTAGACCTTCAAGATATCTTTAAATAGTGGGTTTATGCTAATATCAAGAGGCTGTAGAAGGATGTACAGACACCAGGGACCATGTGGATAGTAATATTATTGGCAAGAAATGTGTTATTTAGTGTAAAGCAAGAATAGGGTTTACCAACAATGCGGTTTACTATTTAGAACTGGCACTAACTCCTCAACCAACCAGTGGAGGAAATTTATCATATTAGCATAGGCTTTATATTGAACTTACCTATATAGAGTTGATTATAGAGTTCTATTTGCCGAACCCTCCACCTCCAACACCTGGACCATGAAACAAATGCGAAAGGTTTACTCAGAGGAGACCTTCAGCGAAAATAGTGACTTCAAATGTCCCATGACGCTTCTCACCTCCTGACTTACCACTTTGTACCATAATAGCTTTGTCAAGCACTTGATGCTAAGTACTATGTTACAAGCCTAACCCTAATCTGCTAGACAAGGCACACACTCTCCTTCAACTGCAACAGGTAACAATACGTACCAATCGTCTTACTGCTCCTCAGGTCACAAAGCCTTACGTTGCCTTGGGAACGCTGAGTCTTCGCCCTGCTAGCCCTTGCGATAGCTCCTTAGCGATACGTTTCTCGAATCACCTTTCTGTCGCTGATATAAACGGATGGTTGTAATAAGAATAAATATAAATTGAACCAAAAGGTAATATATAACTTAGGAAGTAACTTAGGTAGTTGTGTGAATAGCAAGCTATCTGTGTCTTTTTTTTCTTTTTTTTTTTTATATCATATATTCGTAGTTAAGGTACAAGAACTTGTATGCACTTCTAGCTATGGCATAAACAAAACCTTAATCCCAAAAACCAAAATCAAAGGAAACCATCAGCACATAAAAGCTCCAACTGGGCTGGTAACTGTCCATACACTTTATATGGTAAACTCAAGTAAGGAAAAATCAGCCAAGGAAACATACTGAAACCAAGCCTTCAAGTAGGGAAAAACCCAAGGTTCTACGAGCATGGGGAAGAAAAAAGAAAGTGGGGAGGAGACCCAGGAGGGGTGGGGGTGACCAAAGGAGCAGGAAAAGAGGATTGCGACAATAGCATATCGGGGGGGAATCCAACCTGCATCTCACGTAAATAGGAGACTGGGTTGAGGAGTAGTGGTATGGTGGACGAGATGGGGTCGGTCAGGCCCAACGCCATGACACGTTGGAGGTAGAGCCTGCGGGCATCGGCGGTGGCCCAGCAGGAAAGTATAGTATGCTGGAAGTCTTGATCATACTCCCAGCATTGTGGCCCGAGGGTGGGCTCCCCCACGGAGGCCGATGAGGTGTGGAGGGCCAGGTAGCTTTTGTGGACACGCATCTGGTGAATGCAGCCTGCCATGACCTTGCCCAGGCCCATAAAGGGATGTGGGGACAGGGAGAGTTTGTAGGGGTTGTAGGATGGCGGAGGACAGGCATCTTATAAGTTGTTGATAAGGGTCTGGTAGGCCCACCTACTAAGACTAGTGTAGGCGGCTCCCTTGACAGGTCACAGGTGGAGAGGAGGACAGACGGGCGCGAGATCTGCGCGTAGTATAGGAGCGAAGGACATGGATATCAAGAGGGGGGAGGATAAGGTTGGCCATTGAATCCACCAGGAGGGGTATACGCACAGGCGATGAGGGAGGAAGAGTTTTCCAGTGGTGAGGGTTGACATTGGGTTGGAGACATAAGGCAAGGTGACGCTATGAGTCAGGAGTGTGGGATTTGAGGATAGAGGGAAAGTCTAGCAGATGCCAACCAGGGGTAGGGTCCATGGTGGGCGGGGCGCACACCAGTCTGAGTGCAGCAAGCCTACACTGGTGGGCGCCTAGGAGGGTGATAGTTGGAGGCAGCCCTCAAGGGGGAGGACCGAGAGTCTGGTCGAGCGGAAGCAGTTGGTAACACATCTCTGGATCTGGTACCAGAAGACATTCATGTGCGGTAGCATACAGCGGGAGGGTACAAAGAGGTCAGCCCCATTGGTAACAATGGGGAGAAGAAGGGAAACAGCAAGGCGATGGCATAGGTGGGGGTATAGGCCTGCCCCATGGTGGGGAAAGCCTGCGAATAATGGCGAAGGCGCCTGGAGCAAGGGCAAGACGCTTGGAGAAGTGAGTGGAGGTGGAAAGGGATAGGGTGAGTCAGTAGCCAAGCCACCTGAGAGAGTTGGCAGGATGGAAGACCTGCTGTCACAAATCGTGACTTAGCAATATAGAATGTTTCACATGACTCACGATTTGTGAGA
>QFET01013631.1:0-26033 GCA_003316355.1 Tuber calosporum
TTCAGGGGAAGTGTCGGGTCGCTTATAGGTGAAGCCTAAGCGAAAAGCGAAATTTGGTGAGTAGAGATGGTTGCCACACAAATCCTGGTGGTTTTGTGCGGCCGAATGCGGTAATATTTTCAAGCGAGAGGAAAGAACAGGGCGCGGAGCGTGCTAGTAAATTCACTATACTTTAGGTATATTATTTTTTTCACAAAACAACTTTCAAAATGCCTACAAAGACACTGATCAACCGGAGGTGGAGGGGCCACTGTTCCTACTGTACAATCTGCAAAGATCTCTATTTAGACTATACTTCACTATGGTAATAGTCTTGATAGTAGAATAATATATTCTATCTCAAAACATGTTTAAACAGCCAACGAAGACACCGATCGAGCGGCTGTCGAGGGGGCCCTAATCTGGCGCTAAATGTCACCTTATAGGTGTACTTTTTAATGCCATCAACAGGTAAGAACTCTTTATATTAGCCTAAGTTATTAGATCTCAAAACATATTTAAATAGAGTACGAGGACAGCGATCGAGCGTAGGTCGAGGGGCCGCTAGTATTATATGTACCGAGCAGTGGATCTGAGAGGGGATCTAATCTCTTGGCATGTGCTTCAAAAGTGTAAGCAATCAGCCGCACCAACTCCTTTTTGCAGCTGTGCTGCGCACGTACTCCCCTGCTCACCAAACTGAATATTTGATCACAATACCGCTTTATGAGGTGATATACGTTAGTGAGTATTTCTGAGAATCTTTTTTTTTCCATTTTTGCGCACAGAGCCACACCTGTGTACGCAACCAGCAACCGCAAAGCGTTTAGTGGCTGTGCTGTTCCCGTACTGCAGTGTACCCGTACAGAGAATATTTCAGCACATCAAGGCTTGGCGCACTCTGGTATTTGTATAAAAGGACACCTCCCCCGCCCTCTCCTTTTCATTCCACACCATCCTGCTCCACCAGAACCACCATCCTCTTCCCTGGCAACCTGGTGCATCCACTAATATGCTGCATAAAAAATAAAAAAAATAAAAAATAAAAAATAAAAAATAAAAAATAAAACAAAAAAATAGAGCTTTGTTTGATTTCAACCACAACAAAATTACGACTACAATATTTTACGCGTACAAACAGCATACGCGCACTCCTAGAGGACAATGAGGGGGACGCCAGTCTTATAAGTACTGGGCAGTGGATCTGATAACGCGCAAAAAAGTTGGCAATCAGATCTCAGCCGCCGCAAACTGTCACAGCCACACTAATTCGTTTTTGCGGCTGTGCTGTACATTCTGGGGAATATGACTATGCAGTATATTTGGTCACACTATAGCTTGTAAAGTCTGGTATTTCTATATGCATAGTCCTCTCCTCTTGCTTTCGTTTCATTGCTTTACCGCACTAACTCACCACTATTACTATAACTACCACCTCAATTACCCTTCTCCTCCCTACATACTTCCTGCCTCCCCTAATTCTTCCTCATCGAATACAATTTCACAAAGAGGATTCCATTACGAGAACAGGAATAAAAAAAGAATACTGCTAATAAAAGTTGGATCCACTAGTAACTGACAATAAAGAAACCAAGATATAAAAATCAAAGATTAAGCAAATATAATATATGAATTGTAAAAATATAAGCAAGAATGTTCTAACACTTCTAAATAGAAAACTAAAGATATCGATTAAGGAGAATTATAACAAACACTAAATTTAGACTGATACAGAAATAAAATTAGTAAAGAATTAAGTTGAAATTAGATCAATTTGAAAATTAAATTGAAGGACGGAAAAAGCAGAAATAAAAGAAGTGATGATTGAATAAAAGTGTGAAGCTTAATTAACATATATGGAAATTATGATTTTTAATAAAAACAGTAGCCGGACAAGGTGGCAATTGGAATTCTATTAGGCAAGGGATAATTTATCTTTTTAAGCGTTTTGAGCTGTAGGGGTAATTATGTCTAGAGAGTAGCCATAGTCAAGACCTCAGAGTCCCGCCAGCTATTGAAACTATATATATAGGGGGGCCTCCTGTTTTTGAATACCAAGAGTCTCCCCACATTACCCAGTTACCAACAGCCTTTACTTCCATACCTCTTGGTGTCTACATCCCGGCCACCCCTCTGCTCTCCTCTTCCTACAACAGCTTCCTCCTCACACTCTACCAGAATTTTCCCACACCCGATATTTGAAAAAATTAAAGCTTGGTCCGCTCTGGGAATTAAACCTTTACGGTACTCTTTATTACAGTTCAAGCTGATAGCCAAGTGAATTCTACAAGTAGGATTGTTGTTAAATATGCCGCGATGCTCAAGTTGTCGTCATGACAGGGCAGAGGCAGAGTTCAATAGCAATAGAAGTGGGGGTTTAATTAGGTCATGCAAGGTCTGTTTGGTAAGTTGTACATGAAATATTAACTATAAGGTTTGAAAGCAATATGCTAATTAGTAAATATATGTAAATAGGGTGAGTTGCTAGCACGGCGGAGACAGGTGCACGGTATGGCAGATATTGGAAATCAAAACTGGCAGGCACAACTTGATCTAGACCTAGGTTTGTCTTCTCTGTTGGCTTGCACTGAGGTTCTATAAATTTGACTCTGTAGATGGGCCAAATTTAATCTCCAAGCGGTGCCAATAGTGTGAGCGGGAATGAGCAATAGAGGACTCTTGGGTAGACTTTTATAGGGGCATCCAGGCCAATTGCAAGGAGTGCACAGTAAGAAAAATCTATAACCCAATAATTCTGCGTGGCAAGGAAAGAGTGGCTAACCAGTATTTATGTATATCTAGATGTCTCTTGAGGTATTGAATATTAGACCTCGAGTTGGTGTAAGGGAGTTGCCAGTCAGAGCTCTGCGGGGGGGGGAGCCAGAGCAGGAAGATTCAGATGAAGGAGCAATGGGGGGAGGGAGAGATGGCATAGTGAATGCATAGGTGAGAATTCTCTAGGAGCAGAGAGATTAGGTATCCTGCCAAGTGGTTTAAAATATTAAGCTTATGAGATGGCTTAGACATGATTGAGAGCCTTGATGCCCAGAGATGCTCAATGTGTCGAGTGGGAAAGGGGGAGGAGGAATTTAAGCGGGACAGGAATGGCCACCTGCACAAGACATGTAGGAGATGTCAGGTAGGAGAGCAAAAATGTCCTTGGTTGAGGAGAGGGATGAACATGCATATACTAATAGGAAATATGTGGACAACAGGAAAGACAAAGGGAGCGAAGGAGAGGGGGAAGAGTGCAACAGCGGGGCAGATCTTGGGAGCTCCCAATTGCGGCAGGAGTAGCAAGATATGTATTGATGGTGAACGTACCACTGGCAATTCAACAGCCCCCAGTACTTTCGTATATCGAAGGGCCTGGCAGACAAGCAAGATGTGTAAGAGGTATGGCACAGGAGGAGGGAGGTCTGGTAGTCTCTGATCCGGGAGGACAGGACCCAGTGGGGTTGCCGCATCAAACACATCTTGCTATTGTCAACCAGGTAGCCAAATGGACTGCCAATGATTTGGGGGAGATGGACCGCAGGTATATAGCCTGCAATGCAAGGCACTGGATCTTGGAGTTGCCTTCTAGCCAACTACGAGGAAGAGATGTCAGCTACGAGTCCTGCTGCAAGCATGGTAAAGTGCAAATAGAGGCTATACATCTAATGTCAGAGCCCCTCAATGGCCTGATGAGTGGAGTTGATGCTCGCTCAACGGCATTCCTGGAGGGGCTGCACAGGTGGAATTCACTATTTACTTTTACAAGCCTCAAGTTCAACATGGAAACCGGACAGGTGAGATTGGAGGGACATTCCAATTATTCCAGGTGCAAGGTGCAGTATATCATAGGCAGGTACCGCTAGTACCTGTAGGAGATCAGGATGCCCTCTGATCCCAGATCTACCTCTATGATCCAGCTTTTGCAGTAGCAATCAGATCTGGCTGTGCACCAGAGCTAGATGTTAATCTCATCCAGTCCTTGACATTAATGCTCCATCAGTCCAACTACCTTATCAAGCAGTACCTTACGGCGAAGGTGCGGTTTGTACAGATGTCCGCCTCACAAGACAACTTCCAAATTATCCTCAATCCACACCTAAGCCTGGTTGTGGAGAGGGGAGCCGATCTGAGGCGGGAGGACCTACCTGTGGCAGATGAAGTCTCCATGATTCTGCCTTAGGAGTATGGAAGCGGTGGCTTCCTAGATATTGTCCTTGCTAGGCGGATGAATGGGGAAGATGCAGCCTACCCCTTTACACTCATCAACCCCAATCATCCTGCCTACCTTCCCCTCCAATTTGTTCTCCTCTTCCCATTTGGAGAACTTGGATGGCATTGGGGAAGAACACTTGGCGACGGACATGGTGTTGCAGGGACAAGAGCCTCTACCAGCGGACTTTCTACAGGTTCCATCTGCATACCATTCTCAATGAGCCGTCCAACCTCCTTCGGGCTCAGAGACTATTCCAGCAGTTTGTTCTTGATGCATGGGCGGTATGCGATCAAAATAAGCTGGCCTGCTTACGGTCCCATCAAAGGAAGTCTGAGCTGACATCTACAATGGTCTGAGGGATGTTCTTGATGCTGGGGGCGCCAATCTCGCCCAGGTGGGAAAGAGGGTGGTTCTACCGTCAAGCTATGTAGGAGGAGATAGGTTTATGCAACAGCTATATCAAGATAGCATTGCTATTGTATGGCGGTATCGGAAGCCGTCACTCTTCATAAGCTTTACAGCAAACCCAAAGTAGGTAGAGATTGACGGCGAGTTACTGCCACATCAGACTTCATCAGATCGCCCAGATCTGGTGTTACGCGTCGGCAATCTCAAGGTACTTGATCTTCTGGACCAGATTCGGGACAAGGAAGTCTTCAGCCCTTGGCTAGGTAAGGTCTGGACCATCGAGTACCAAAAGCGGGGCCTCCCACATTTGCACCTCCTGGTGTTGCTCAAGACTGACCACCAGTTCCTGACTCCAGCCTATATCGATTGTTTCATTAGTGAAGAACTTCCCTGCAGTGATGATGCCGTCTGTCAGGAACTTAGAGGTATCATACAGACAACAATGGTACACTCTCACTGTGCTGGTGGAAATAGTCAAGCTGCTTGCATGCAGGGCTTAGATCCTGTTGCAACCCTGACCTGCCAGAAGGGCTATCTGCGTGCCTTTCAAGAGGAGACAATGATGACTGTGGATGGATATCGCACCTATCGGAGGAGGGATACAGGACAGTCGTTCACAGTAAGTGTCAGGAGGAGGGGAGCTGATGTTATGGCTGTCATCGACAATCAAAGGGTGGTACCCTACAGTCCATACTTGGCTTTCGGCTACAAGCCACACATCAATGTGGAGGTGTGCGGCTCTATCAAAGCGGTCAAGTATATTCACAAGTACCTATATAAGGATGGGGATCGCGCCACTGGTGTCCAGGAGAGCGATCACGATGAGATCAAGCGGTACCTCCAGGGACGGTATATTGGACCAACGGAAGCAGCGTGGAGGCTGTTTGAATTAAAAACCAATGGAGAGCAGCCTCCAGTTCAGCACCTCGCCCTTCATCTCCCTGGCCACAAGTCAGTCTACTTCTCGGAGGGTGCAGATCCAGTAGTCCTAAGTGAGGCTATGGATACCTAGCTTACCGCTCTGCTGGCATTCTTCAAATACAATGCGGACAATGTAGATGGAAGACAATACTTGTACTACGAATTCCACGAGCACTATGTTTACACAGCCAGAGCGGGATGGAAGCGCAGGACACAGCGGTTTTCAATTGGGCGCTCGTATGCTGCTAGCCACCTGATGGGGCAACGCTACTATCTTCGCTTGCTTCAGACTGTTCTAAGGGGTGCGGGAACCTCCGGGACCTAAGGACGGTAGATGGAGTGGACCATCAAAGCTTCAAGGTCACCTGCAGAGCACTGCGGCCCTTTAATGATGATAGGGACTGGGTGGCCACTTTCCGCGATTGTAGGGAGTTCATGACCGGTAGGGCATTGCGGCAACTCTTTACGTTTTCCCTTCAACATACCACTGTCACGGATCCACCCTATATTTGTTAGATGTTTAAGGAGAGGTTCTGTGATGACCTGGAGCACCTGCTGGTGACAGGTAGGGTCATTGTGCCGGCTGGTGGGGAGGGTATGGGTGATCGCTTATAGCTGGATTATGGGCTACACTGGGTCAACCTACTGCTAGGACAGTATGGGAAGACTCTGGTGATTTTGAGCTCACCCAGCCGGTATTGGATTGGAGGGAGAGTGAGAGAAGGGAATGGGGGAATACAATAATGGTGAAGGAGTTGGAATATAACGTGGAGCAGGAGAGGGAGGCATTTAGTGCAATGCGGCAGAAGTGGAACGAGGAGCAGGTGGCAAGTTTTGATGCCATTGCAGCTGCGGTGGAGAGCCGCGAGCGGGACCCGCAGCAGCATCACCAGGACAGTGCCTTCTTCCTTCATGGTCACACTGGTACTGACAAGACCTTCCTCTACAACTGCCTGTGCAGCTATTTCCGATCCCAGGGTAAGATAGTACTGTGCATCGCATCCTCCGGGATAGCAGCACAGCTTCTGCCAGTGGGGAGGACCGCCGATTTAAGGTTCAAGATCCCGCTGTCGAATGACATGCATGCCGTATGCAACATCAGGTACAACTCACCACAGCCGAGTTGATTCGCAAAACCGCTCTCATCATTTGCGATGAGGTTACAATGAAGAAGGCAGACATCCAAGCGGTTAACAGAACCTTGAATGATATCTGCAATGCCGGTAACCTAGCGGTTTTTGGTGGGATACCTACGGTGCTTGGTGGTGACTTTCCCAAGATCTTGCCTGTGATACGGCGGGGTACTAGGCAGGCCACGGTGCTTGCCTGCATCCAACATGGTTCGATCTGGCACCAATTGAGGGTTTTGAAACTCAAGACAAGTATGCGAGTCACTGCCACTGATGCCAATAGGAACTTGCTCACCTTGCTGCATAATCTGGTTAACCAACCTACCTTGCGTGACAGTATTCAAATGCCCATGTGGATCTGCATCGTTTCTACAGTTGAGCAACTCTGTGATTAATTGTATCCACAGTCATTGTTGAATAAAGCAGTTAATACTCACCAAGCCCTTGTTGGTCGCGCGATCCTCGCCTTCCGCAATGATATGGTGTTGGACTTCAACGATGTACTGCTAGAGAGAATGCCTCGCGTGGAGAAACGCTTTAATGCTATCAACCACGTTGATGTTACTGAGAATGCTGGGGCTGCTGAACCCTATGCTATGGAATACCTGCATAGTATAAAATTGGCATGTATTCCGCCTTCTTTTCTAAGACTCAAGATTGGTTCCCCAGTTACTCTACTATGCAATCTGAGTCCTAGAGAGGATTTATGCAATGGCTCCTGGATGAGGGTCGTGGGGATCAGCCACAACTGTTTACAGGTTGCCATTCTGGGTGGAAAGTTTGATAGCAAGAGCTGCCTTGTTCCGCGGATCAAGCTTACCTACAACAACAGAAGAGGACCTCCCCTTCATCCTACAGCGTACTCAGTTCCCAGTCCGTCTATGCTTTGCCATAACTGTGAATAAGTCTCAGGGTCAGTCCCTTGAGCAGGTCGGGGTAGATTTACGCACCCCTGCCTTCAGTCATGGGCAACCCTATGACGCCTTGTCATGGGTGACATCACTAGATGGGCTGACACTCCTATACTCAGAGCAAGCTCCTACCCATAGGGATAATATAGTGTATCCAGAGGTTCTCCTTTAATCTCCTTCCTGTAAGTTTTATTTCATCTCTTTCTACTTCCTTGTACTTTGTTTATAAATACTGACTGTAATTGCTGTCTCTTAGTTCCATCATTGAAACTTTCCACTCCTCTCTCAGTCCTCCTTTGCTCTGATACTCTGCATACTGCTCTTTCATGGTATGTAACCTATCATCCTCCGGTTTCCTAATACTGCTAACGTTTCCTATATAGCTGTTGCTTAGTTTTTTCTCTTTTTTGCACTCATATCTATTAATATTTCCCCTTGTAGCCTACTTTCTCTGCTTTTCCTTTCTTATTTTCCTGCATCTTCTGCTTTATCTATCCCTACTTCCTAATGGTTACAACTTCTCTTTCCTCTTGATAAGTGTTTTTTCTTCCTCCTCTTTTTTTCACTTATCAAATGTAATATCTACCAAATTTATTCTTCTCAAATCAATCTTTTAAAGTTCTACTATCATACTCAAATTGCTCCTATCTATTACTATTAGTAAAACAGGAGAGGTAATAAGGCCCTCATCTTTTACTTGCTCTCTGTGTCTTCGCTATTAGATGAAACTCTATACTGCCATATTCTTCTACTTAGTACTATGTCCGTAAGCCTCTGTAGCACTAATTTGCAACCTGACTCCTAATACAAACCTTACTCATATACAATAATCCTTTCCATAATGCTATAGAAGTGTGTCTGTTAGACCTAACAAGTGACTTTAGAGAATTTCTGAGGATACAGTACTCTTGTATAACACTTTTGTTAATTGCAACATTCATGCCTGTTTATTATGTCTACAGAGTATCAGGCATATCTTGTCACCTGTTCTCTGTTATGGATAAATGTATATAGTGTTTTGGTACTGCTACTTTACTGCCTTGTATGAGTATTGGGGATACCATGTATTGCATTCTTGCATACTGTCATCAAGTTCTGCAATCTGCCACTATTTTGATAACAATATATGTTATTATAAGAAGAATACTATATTTAAACTTTGCAAATTCAAGCACTATATCACGAGTGGGCGCTGTTTGCTTTCTCGAGATAATAGTTTCATATATATCCTATAGTTGCTATCAATATGAAAACCAACTTGAACAGGAACGTAATTCTTATTTAATTCTAATTGAAATAGCTTTCCAGATTCTAGAGAAGAGACCTCTCCAGTATCGGTTTAGGGTCTGCTATAGCAGCAGGAAAATCTTTACTTGGATGATATCTCTTTTACCTTTATACAAATACAGTTTTGATAGTAGTGCAAGGAATTATATTTAAAACAGGCTAAACAGGTTACGAAGATGACGATCGAGTGTAGGTCGAGGGGCCCTAGTAACTGAAAGGTTAAAGGGAAAAGTAATAAAGCACTAGGTGATGCAAACTACAGGCAAGGAGGAGAAGCTTGTGATTGAGACCCCACAAGGAGCAGTGACACCTCCTGTTGCAATCTTCGTCATATCTGTTGCTGTCTAGGCTTACCCAGATCAAGGTTGAATCAAACCAAGAACTGACAGAATCAGGACCAGAGTCTATCCTTGACTGCCTATACTCATAAGTAGTACAACATATCGCATCCTTGTCAATATATATCCCTGAAGTTGGGGATAAACGGGTTCAATACAAACCATGTTGACATGCAGCAATTGATTCCACATGCAGGAATTAGTTACTCTAGAATCAACACTAGAACCTATATGATATGGATAAAGTCAGCATGATCAACACGTTTCGTATCGGAGTGGTAAATAAATTGAACAATAGCATCCACATGGACATCAGCAAGGAGACAACACTCAGCCTGCAGTTACCTAAACTTAAGAAATCAGTTACCTTCAAGGAAAGGTTTGCAGAAGGACTAAGAGACAATATTCGGCCAAGAGTCAGTGCGCGATTGTGCACTCCACGAATTGGGGAGTTCTAATCCTCATAACAGGAAGGTAAATCAGTTTGTTGATGAACTCATTTAGCTTGGCTATAGGTTGCATTAGGTCTGGATTAGTGTAAAGGAGCAAGGTCATATAGGGATGACCACAGATTTGCGACATGCCTGTGTTCAGAAGATTCCATACCTTGATGGCAACTTTAACTACCATAAAACCTTGCACAATTTGTGTCAGCATTTGGATGATGTAACATATTGCAATAGTCTTATTATCAGGCTAAAACATGGTCTCCAACAGTGGATAATGCGGCCGATTGAAGTGCTTGGCATCAGAGGAAGAAGGGGCTGGTTTCTAGGAATCGCAATCGCATTAGCCAACCAATGACTACTAACTCTTCACAGTTCAGATGTCTGAGTCTGGGTCAAATAGTGTGCAACATACTGTCCCACTGACTGAAAGATTCCATAGGCTTAAATAATGTTCAGGTGGTGGAATAGTAGGTCACCTTTGCAAACAGTGTACTGCTAGTAAACGAGTTGTACAGTCCAGCAAACCTAGTTGCATATGAAGAACCTCCGCAGCAGGAAAGGCTACTTCAACCCTACCTGTCCCCTATGACATTCTTTGAGCCTCCTCTAGTTGGGAAAACAGTTAACAAGCATTGGCGTTATCTGCTGATATTAGAGGTTGATATTAGCGGTAGAGAATGAGTAATATATCTTGATAAAACCAAAAGGAAAGCAGAAAGTGGACTACAAGAGCTCGAAATGTCCTCTCGGCGTAAAGGGTAGAAAGGATAGGAAATGTGACTAGGTGTGTGCCGTCCGTATTTCAAGAAAACAGAATTGATTCCATCCTGCACCGCAGGAATGTGTTTTAACCTTCTTTTTGATGTATATTCGTAGGGTTTATGTCTTATTTGCTTTGTGTATTGCTTTACATAGAGAAGACCAATAGGGAAGGTCTGGTTTGATTGGCTTTTGTTGCTTATGTATTTCAATCTAGCTGGGTTTTATTAGTACTAGACAAGTATTTTTCAACTCTTCCTGAGGAGGGTTGCATACCTAAAATCTCGCTACCATAGTAGTAAACACCTAATCTGTAATTATTTTAACAAGATATACATCTTGAACCTAAAGACAAAGAGAAACATTTTGCAAAGAAAGATCCTCTATCACTGCAGCGCAAAGCTGGCCCCTATGCATAGATCAGGTATATATTACTAAAGGTCTTGTTGTAATGGAATTTTATAAGCAAAGGGAGAGTAAAGATGCACTACTAGTATTAGATTGTAGTGCAACTTGTGATGTATTGAGTATCTCTTTAATCAAGAAGGATCAAATACCAGGGATCTATCAAAAACATCTGAACCCAATATCTAATGCAGGTATGAACCCAATTCCAGGGTCTGGGAATTATAGCTAGAAAACTGTGAGAATGATTATTGGTGACCATGTTAATAATATGAGGTTCAAACTTTTGGATATTTACAATATTAAGGTTAAAGCATCTCTTTTGATATCATTAGTGAAGAACCACACTCCTCATATTGATTGCAATATCAGTAGTACCCTGCATTAGCACTTGGACTACTTCCACACTGGTTTTCTTGTTGTTAAGTGACGAATATAGTTCATCACCAGTAAACATGTCCGACGCAAGGATTGTACTTCTACATATGAGTTAAGAATGGCGGGGTATACAAGCCAAGATGGCAAAGAGATTAGTCTTAGTCTCTTATCAGAATAGAAGGACCATGCATATAGTTTCAGTTAGGAAAATCTTACACCATTCACATTTTATACCCACCTTGATTAAAACATCATTCTATACCTAAGCCAACCTGTGTAGAGATATGACCAATCTCTAAGCGAGAATTAGATGTGCACTATTACTGCACCTGAGATGTAGAGGAATAGGGCAAGATCTTTCAGTCAACCTGTTACCCCAAACTGCGAATTCGATTAGGACTAAAGTCCAATGCAACAATGCTGTAATGAATGCACTATTGTGGAGTAAATAAGATTAATATTAATACGAGGTATCCTTTACCTTGAATGAACAACCTGTATGATCTGTGCGAAAAAGCTAAAGTGTTACCTAAGAAAGACTTGAAGAACGACTACTATCTAATCGGAATAGTACTGCATGCCCAGTCAAACGCTGCTTTTGAGAATGATCCTAGTCTGTTATTATATTGAGTAATGCACTTTGGACGATGGAAGGCAATATCTACCTTGCAGAGTAGAATCAATAGTGTGTTGACACAGGTGCTAGATGCGGGAGACATCCCCTACATAGATTACATATTGATATACATGGATAGAATTAATAGAAAATGTCTTCCAGTTACATTCCCTAATGGAGAAAGTGTGAAAAAGCGGGCCTTTGTCTTAGCTTTAAAAAGTCTACCTTCTATCAAAGGGAAGTAAAAAACGTATGCTACAAGATATCCTAGTCTGTGATCTCAATAACGACCAGCAAGTATGAAAAGATCAAGCCATGGATGATTGCTCAGAATGTCACTACGATAGATTTTGTCCTGACTTTTGAAAACCTGTACTGTCAGTTTATAACTGTTTTACAGAATTTAGTGAAATTATTATTGGATCTTACTATGAAGGATGCAAAAGGTGCCAGGTTGGCTCCTTGCAAGCAGTTATTGCAACATCATAAGGAACCAATGACTCAGACTCTGATCCTGACAGACTCTAATAACATGTGTCCCACCAGCTTGGAAACCTATACTGGTGATTTCACCCTTTGTGCCATGATGTCACAGTTCGGTAATGACAAGAAATAACCCCCTATAGAGTCCCATAAAAGGAAGTGTCAACCAATGCAGAGAAACTATGATGTTCCTGGTAAATAATTTAAGTAATTGTAGCATCCATCAAGCAATGTGATCATCTTATATGCTCAGTTGATGAGCAAATAGTAGTATAACCCGATAACAGTAAGGTGAAGTACTCATAAAGCAGATTAATATTTAACTGTATGCAGCATAACTGGGACAATTGCTACACCTATTCAGCTTCAAGGTGGTATACCAAGAAGGCATGCTGAATCAGAAGATTAATATATTATCGCCACATAGGGAATAGTGGACTAAACGGGTGGTTCATCTTGAACCTGAAATATTTTTTGATAATAGTTAGTCACACATACAATAGGAATATAACCTCCTAAGGCCACAGAAGCTTAAAACATAACCTGAATGTCCCTTATAATCCCACACCTTTGCTGAGTTATATACTGTAGAAAAAGGGGAATATTTTAACCAGGCATTGTTAAGGCTAGTGGCAAAGGGAGAAACTATGGTAGAAACCCAGTACGATGTCCAACTGGATTTCCTCCTCTGAAAGATCTGATTCTATGTGCAAAAATTATTGATGTATTACTGGACATTTGGGAACATACAAGACACTATAGTGTGTTAATGCAAACCTCTACTAGGCCAAGATAGAGCAAAACATCACAGAATATGTTAGAACCTGTGATGTTTGCCAAAGGAGTATCACCATTAAGCCTAAAAAGTGTTGTTTAGTGGAGTCTATTCACCTTCCGATAGGACTTTGAAACACAATATCCATGGACTTCATTATGACATTGTTTCTGTCTCAGCGAATTAAATATATTTGCATGCTTAAAGTTAGATTTCCAAAATAGCTAATAGGATCTTTCTGGCAAGTGAGGTACACATATATCAGCCAGCATCAACATTTCTCTGAGATGGGTAGCGACTGCATCGGCGCCGGGAATAGATCATCTGTGATCGTGACACCAGATTCCCATCTAAGCTTTTTCTGTGTGTCATATATCTCTTACAAGTCCTGGTCAATATCTTGTCTGCTTTCAATGCTGAACCCGATGGGAAAACCGAGTGGGTTGTCAAGACTCTGGAACAACCCTTATAAACTATGATTCATATCAGTAAGAAGATTGTACAGGATTATTCCTGCTAGGGGAATTATAATTCAATATGTCAGTTTCCCAATCATCTAAGATATCACACTTCAAGGTGAATTAGGGGTTGTTTCTGTCATTAATTAGTCCTATGTGATGTCGGAACAACTAGGTATAAAGCAGAAGCGCGAGCAGTGGAGTAAAGATTATTAAGGCACTTGCGTAGCTGTTTGAGAAATAGTACAGGGGCTCAGGAATAGCTAGGGAAGTGGTATGACCAAAAGTGTGTACCCTCTACGGAGAACGTCCCATGGTATGATTCAGCCCAAGGAAGTGCCTGGAAGGCTTACCATAAAATGTTCGATAGATCCAATAAACCACCAAGTAAGCTCTAGACTAGCTAGACTACAAAAGGCTTGTTGTGCATAATTAAGCAAAAGAGGAGGAGACCAGTTTATATTCAGGAACTGCCTGCATATAGCACAATCCAGTCTCTATACGATATCGGATTCCAAAAACCATAATGCGAGGCTCATGTTTGCAGTATGGCAAAGAACCTAACCATACTAGAGAATATTGAGACAGAGCTGTATTATAGAATCGGAGTTAAATTGAATATTCTCTAGTAAGGAAGTGTACAGTTAATATTTCATCCTCAATTTATTCCAGGCTTGACAAGTTGAACATGGGATTCAAGTGAGGAGAACTCTTTGGCAGCGTTCGTGATCTGGGCATGGTTACCATGTTACCGTTTGTTGTGTTCTTATAATAGGGATTTCTTTAACCTAATTGATAAATGTTTCAGAAGAAAATTCAGAAATCAGTCCATGTGGCAGAATTATGACAGAGGAGGGAAGGCCTAAGTTTGCGGAAATAAATTATTGGACATGGGAGTAGTATAATTACCCCATTCACTGTTGGTATAGCATGCCAAAGAAAATCCCAGCTAGTGGTCCTGCTAGGAAGTGGAGGAAAAGGGTATATTTCAGTTGTGAAAGTTATATAGCGACCATGGGTATATGGAATAAGCAAAGGAACTCAGAAACAGAGTTAGGTAGTGTAGCCCAGCAAGGCCGAGTAACCCTAATTCATAATTGAGTTGGGTAACCTTCTTAGGCTTGGTAACACACAGCCAGGATTGGCTAGAGTCAGCCACTTACAGTGGGTAACCTTGGTGGAGACTTATCAAAAAAACCTTCAGCCAAAGGTAGACATGGGAACCACTTAGACTAGGTATTTGAGGTTTGGCAGTAAGCAAAGTGAGCCTTGTAGGTGGCATCTGACTAGTATATTCATGTAAGAACATGAATTATCATCCACGCGGCAGATCTATGCTAGGAAGAAAATGCATGCGTACATCAGGGAAGGTATCTGGGTCTTTCCTGGATATCAGGCACAATATGAACTATTGTGAGGATGTGTTACCCTAGCTTGAGTTCCGCATATGCAGACTGAAATCTCCAGTTACCTTGCACTAACCTTACTCAAACGTGAAACTGCACTGTAATGCCTCTAAGGTGATTTATAACCTATGGCAACTAAACATGGCACACTAGCACCTAAGTTCACAATTTTAGACACTGTAGTAAGGCGATTGACTTCATGAAACTCTAGGAAAAGCTGTAGTGCCATGGTGGACCTATAGGGCCGTATAGGTCAACCCCGTCAATGGGAGACAATGTTCTAAATAGGACATATACTACAGTGGGTGACAGCCAACACTGGAGTATTGCTATTATTGACAATAGTAGTCACTCAAAATGTAGTCTAGGTGCCCAATGTCACTATAAGTGGCATGGGTGTCCGTCACTAAGAGCCTCTGAGAGTGGCGGAGATAAGAAGTTTAGGAAGATAAATATCTACTAATCCAGCATAAATAGCCCCGCTGCTCTACCTTTACTAGGGCAAATTATTAGACTTTATGGGCATTCCATCTTATCACAACATCACTGCTTTATAAACTATTAGCAACAAGTATCTCCCATTTAGCCAATACAGTAACGCTACTCATCCATGGATATGAGTAGGCTTGGGAATATTAGCCAATTGGCCAAGTTAACCAGATTAACTACAATACTTATATAGTCCGAATCGCCACTGGGCAACTCTATCTAAAGAGTGATATTGAGTCCCAATAATACTTGCCTACTTCATCAATTTTATTCCTTACTAAAGAGGAGACACAGCTTGCTCCCATGACGAATACGGTCGGAGTCATGTATCTCAGCGGTCGATATAACTGAGATCTATTGCATCAAACCAATCAGATTGGTGGACCAGCATTTTCTATACAGTCAGCAGACTACTGATACTATGCCTGAGGGCTCTTAGCATTGATAAACTCTCAATATAAAATGATGCTTATTTAACATAGGAGCACGTGTGGGCCTCGATTCCTTTGCAATTCTCCTTAAGTAAAACTGCACAGCACTCCACTCTGGTCCAACCGCCCTCGCAAAGAGAACCTCCCTTGTATTTAGCTTCGGCTCTAAGATAATATATTTGATCATTTTTTCGTTCAATAATTTATATCTTTTCGGTTTTCTAATTTTACTTAGAGTTTATGTTTAGGTAGCAACTTTTAATATCTAACTTCATACAGTGGGCCAGTTACATGTGGATAGACAAAAACCAGATATAACTACCAAACTCGAGCAGTGGCATTACATTTTGATTGATAGAAAGCAAATCGTACCTGGCAAGTTTGGATCATATGACTACTGAATGCAGCTCTCAGAGCCTAGTGCTGCACACTGAATATGAAATGAAAACTAGAGGCCTAATAACGGCAATGTAGAGCATCAACATGATGAGAGTTGTTACACATATTACCAATATTTAGTATGGTAGTGGGTTGGGAGTGTTGAACGTGAGGGGAGCAGGTATGGATTACCTATAGGAATAAGTCTAACCAGGCTAGACTAGCCAGAGGACTGACATCATGATCTCGGAAGTAGCAATCTAACTTATGGTGTTCTTGGATTAACCTGGAGAAAACTTTGATTGTATCGTATTTTGGCGTGGATGGCATAAACCCTAGCGTATCTAGTGTGGTCATCAAGAACCTAACATAGTAAGTGGATTTACCAAAGGATTCCTGGGAGAATTTTCCACTAAGGTCAGAGTCGATCAGTTCAAAGGGTTTATTGCATCTTTCTTCAACAGGCATTGATGCACGCAGTCACCTCGTTGACTTGGACTTGAAGTATATTTCACATATCCACGCTTTCGGAAATATAAGGATGTATTGCCCCTTTAGTTAGTTATCACTTTTGAGGTAATCGGCCATGGGGTGACCTGGGGCTCCATGCCAGTCTTGGTAGGTCATCCTGTATGCTGATTGTTCTTTCTCTTGTATAACATATTCCCGTCCATCGAGCTTGCCCCATATAACTTCTTTTTTATTTTCTCCTGAAATATACATATCCTTTGCGGAGCTAGCTAAAGAGAAACCCTTTCCTAAAGAAACAATAGCGTGCCATAACAACAGATTACACAAACCTAACATGGGAACCAAAAGGACTCCTTTCAGGTATACATTAGAGGTCTGGCCAGTAGAGATTTTGGCCAAAATCTTAACTGTCCCATGTACGCATAGATCTCTATTACCGAGTCATCCCCAAAGCCAATGGTACCTTTGTGTGGTTTAGAGTTTATATGAAGGTCTAAATTGAGGGTCATGTGTGAGCTGGGTCCTGTATCTATAAGCCAGTAGGGGTTGGGGATCGTGATGGCAGTAGAGTGGAGGGTAGATAGTCTACTGACCGGATCAGATATCACTTCTATTCCGATCTTATCCGTCTTTCCGGCTTTCATGTCCTTCTTCTGCATGGTGTCGGATTTGAGTCTAGCACTTTCATTCCAGGTATGACCATTACTGTTAGCAGTTGGGTAATGCCCTTTGAAGGAGGTTTATTCCTTTGGGTTGGCCTACCGTGCCAGTGGATGAATATTCCTTCCCTGTTCGTTTCCTTTTCCTCTGACAATAGTGCATTTATACGCTTTGTCCTCTACTGAGTTAACTGTGGTATAGGTTTTTAAGTCCAACAGTTCGTTGTAGACATGATCATAGGTAAGGTCCTCCTTAAACACAAGGTTGTTGACCATATTATGCATCGATTCAGGAAGGTAGCGTGGGAGGATAGCCCTTTTCAGACAGGGGACTCGAAAACTGACTTGATGTGAAAAGGCAGTTGGTATCGCTCGGTAGAGGTAGCGGAGGACAAACATAGTTGAATACAATTTCCGAAAGTATCGTAGTTGTTAATGTGGTCCGATATGAGATCCATAACATCATACTTGGAGTCGAAAGCTTTGTTAAGTTGATCAAAGAAGGAGGAGTTATTTTCAATAGCGAATTTATCCTCAAAGGTGGTCCATATCATAGGTGGGGTTTTATGGGTAGCCAGGAGGATGTACCATTGTGAGTTTGTGGTTTGGAGGAAGTATATCGATGCATACTGGTAACAGTCTTGGAAATTTTCCATCATGCTGTCTTCATCTACATCAATATCATCCATAGTTACTTCTCCAATCACAAACTCCCAGCAGTGGAACAGTTCGAGAACATATCCTGATATCTCTCGCCATGAATAATAGTTTTTTCCTAACCAGTCAGCTTTGGGATGGAGCTGAGTTTGTAGTTGGGAGCATAATCTCTTTGGGTACTGGGTGTGTAACTGTGCGGAGTAATGGTAGTTGTGCACTACCTGGTGGAGACTGATCTGGTTCCGCCGGTGCTACTCGCTAAGATGTTGAGCCACCGGGACAGAAAGGTGTAAATACTGTAGCAGGATGCGTTGATGTCGACATGATAGAGGTTGAACGCAATTGTCTGTTGGTAGCGTGTGAGCGTAATTCTTGTTGAGTAAGAAAGGCACGAGCTCATAACCTTTACAAAATGTGAACTCATGTGGCTCGATCAATACTACTCTGTGGAAAATACTCCAGAAGTATGACGAGGTTTCCATTGGACCCTAAATGAGGAGAGGTATTTATGAGAGAAGATTGCTAGGAGTTCAGGTTCTTAATCTATCTAAGAGAGGTGGGTGGTAACCGCAGTATTTATACAAAAGTGCATCCTCCACACAAGTGAGAGAAAAATATGGAAAAAATAGTAAGAAACCTAAGTTCGAACCATATTTGACCGGGATATCCTGCCCAGATAATGCCAAATAATATACGTAATTCACAGATGATGGGAGGGAAATATTCTGAAAGAATATGCTCTGTATGACCAAGAACAATGCACAAAAGATGCATAAAACAACTGTAAAATCCAGACCACCAGACAAGAAAACACATATCAAAATAGTTCTAACATAAGCTGTTCAATACTGTAAAATATAGGAAAATATATGTCCTAGCTTTAGTAATACGAGCGGTGTAGAGGTGAACCAAAACCGAAACCAAGTATGAGAATATGCTATATTATCAATGATATAAATACAGGAAATAAATCTAAAAATCTTAACACCTACTTCACAGACTATTCTTCCCCCACCCTCCGCCCACGCTAACTAAATTCCTTTGTGTGGATCCATTATCTATGAAATTTTTGAACCTTGATTAGATGCAAGCAGGTCAGATCGCCTAATTATCAAACACACCTAGGCCGCCCTCCGCCATCCTCATCAACAACAGTTATTATATCAACTGCCTTCGTCAATTCTCGCAACTCTCTAGAAAGGGAACCGACAAGAACCAATTTAGCAGACATGTACGCATGAGGTCAGCAAAAAGGTGCTGTTTAATTCCGAATCATCGACACCACTATTTCAAGAAAATAGACCTAGATCTATAACTATTAGATGCTACTAACAACTGCTGAGTGCACCAGGGCCATCCTCCAAAAAGGAGAGATGATCCTTCTTATAATGAAATAGGTGGATTTTTTCGCTTTTGGCCAGTAAGCACATCGTCCAGAGAGTGCCTGATTTTGATTTACCCATTACCGCTAGAGCCTGGAGTGTATATATTTTATATTTTAATTATGTAAAAAATTGGTACCTAGAATACTTTAATATATTTTTTTAAATGTTGGAAGATCAATCTGAAGATTGACTGTCCATTGTCTTCCTCCTACGCGGATTGCAATAGCTTGCTTAAGGTCTGTCCCTATTTTGACTATCGGTATATAAGAGGCGGCGGACCTCTAGAACATTGGTATATATTATCATGCGATGTGTAATCTCCCTCTATTAGTTGGATCAAGCACGAGAACAATTCCCAACCGACAGACCCCTCTGTCGTCCCTCCCGATGATTGTTATCTTCTAAGGTACAAATAATCGCACCACCAACCTACAGCGCATATCCCACAAGTTTGTTCAGTGTGAACCTGGATCTAAACAAGTCATTTCCGGCCCTAGCATGCCGAACGCATTAGCCCCTAGAGAACGAGTGCGATGAAACTATAACACATCGGGTTCTTCCAAGTTAGTGACTGGAATCTCAAAGTATTCAAATAGTTGTTCCAAAAAGAATCCTATTGCTCCGGACTGGGTTCTTTGTGGCAATTGTTTTGAAACGGTCGGCTTGACATTGTATCACATCTCCAAAATCATAATAGAATCATTGATTTCGAGGACGCTGTAAAGCTCAATTAGTGTCTTTGTGTTGTTTACACAGATCCTGTGTACTGGCCCGGTGTTAGCTGCGGCTCGGGGAAGCCTACTGCTCCATTGTGATGGTTCCTATCCTAATCTCATCCCCAACCTTCCTATGTGCTTATAGTATATGCAATCACTATTACAAGGGCATGCTGGCAGCTATGTTGCGCCTAGATCTGCCATTGAACTACTTCACTTTTATTAGACCTCAGGTAGCCTTCTTTGATATGTTCTTTGAGTTCCAGCTTTCTGATATCAGTGGAATACAAGTAATTGGAACAAAAATGTCGGATATGCAACTCAAAGTAAGTCCTCTTGGACATCTTGATGAAGTTAGTGGGGTTTTCCTACTGCATCAAATATGCTCCGTGATCTATACTTTTTGACATTTCATTGATAGGAAGACAGTGTTTTTTGGCCATGGAATTAGTTCTGCATCCTTGGCCAACTGCGATTGCCTTTGGTACTTCAGGTGTTGATCCTGATAGTTCGCCCTACCGCATAAAGTCTTCTGTTCCGAAACTCTCGAAATATATCTTTGGTATGTTAAAATGTGTAAAGATACTTTTCCATGTAGGTGAGTTTCTCACGTGTATGGCTGCGATACTGGGCCAGGAGAATTATATCGATCTGCTCGCTAACACATTATAAGGCATGTCATGAATAAGAGTAGGTGCCCACTGTCCTGATTGCCAAGTGAAGACGCTAACACTTCAGTAATACACCAGGCGAGGTTGCGTATCTCCTTTGACTGCTATTGGCTGCCTTCAGGGTAGAGTTCTTTGGTATGCTAAAGGCTGAATAAGGGGGTAGTACCTTCCAGACATCGTTGAATGCCTGCTATCAATCATGCTTCTTCTACAACTCTTCTCCTCTTCGCAACATATGACAAAATTGACCAAGGTAAATGTTAGGTTAGAGATGCGGCTTATGCAGGTCCACAGTGTCTACACGTTTGAGTACAGAGAATATGTTGCTGACTATCTTTATTGCAATTCAGTGAAAGTATGGGTCAGGTTGGCGCTATCTATCTCCTTGTTCCCTAAGACAATTTTATATGATGTGTAGTCAAGGATCTCAAATGTACGCCGCGGGTCTTCACAAAACTCTTGGCTCCGGATCTCACAATTTTTTGAGCATGAGTTGTTACTTAATCTGACAAAGATTACGTGCTTAGCATCTTCCGCTATTCTGGACTACAAAAGCTGAAAATAAGAGGAGTATTTTGTCATCTAAACAGTCCTTATTGTTCCTTCTTAGACCACATGGTATATTGAAACAAATATCAGTTCAAAGGCAGCCCTCAGAAGAGGCGGGTAGATAAGGTAGTGGGTTTAGTCAAATCAGCTGGTGTGACGAGTAAACTTTAGTGGCACAGATAGCAATGCAATATCTAGGATGAACAACTTGGTAGTGCAATTTCTAGTCCGCATCAGGATATTGCAGATCCTGATATATTCTTGACAGATTTTCTGTTCACCGGAGAAATTAGAGAGGTGGGTTGGGTCTAAAAAGCCAATAATCAGAACTAATATTGAACCAGCTGGCTAGATTTCCAGGAAGTGTAGAAAATAGACTGTACGCATTGAACACTAACATTTTAGAATCTTCACTGACCTATAATGTACCTGGGCTTGACACCACTAAGTGGCTTTATGCATTAGTAAATATAATCGATTCCCACTTTAATCATATTCCTCACTCTTTGCATATAGTATATCAGCTCTATACGTCACCTGGCAGATTGAGTAGAAGACACTGTCTAGGATGTTTCGGAAATCGAAAGTGGTTCCATATTTAGCATTCTCCATAGTGGCTTCTGTCCAAACTAGATAGTTACCAAATGGGTCTATTACTTCTAGTTGTTTTCACAATTAAACGATGTATTGAAATAACCCTGCATCCTTCCTTTTCAAACCTTTTGCAATGTAAGCATTGATCTGTGAATTAGACACCTTGCTTTGGACAAACGACCAAGGCAAATTGCGGTCGCATTCTGTTTTAAAAGTAGTCCATGAGTAATATGATGGCCTGACTGAGCTCTCAATATTCGATATTATTAGCGATTCTACCTCCTGCCCTTTAGATAGTTTGCTGTCTCAATAGACTCCCCTGGCCGCCGGCTGGAAAATGTCCTCCGCATCCCAATTGTCCTCTGTAGCGGCCATTGTTCAATAGATAGTCGATTAGTAATCTGGGACCACTGGTCTGATATCGGATGCTTAGTTAACGTAGCTTTAACCCGCCATTGGTCAGCCTATGAGAATACTAGCTATTTGCTTGCGATTAATACTTTCTTAGTATCTTAAAACGCACAGCCTCTGCAACCTCTGGTCTGCCTTTGTCAGGAGGGTTACCAAGATTTCTAGGTGAATAATCTGCAGGTACTTAGGGATGCAGACACATGTTGATAGCGTGTCCGTTAATAAGGGCATCTTGTAGAGTTTTAGTACATCTTGCTTCCAGGTAGTATTTCTGTTAGAGCTTTCCTGGTATTAGTCTGAGTCGGTTTACATGTGAGACGATGAATCTAATGGAATCCTACTATGTTTCTAATACTACTACTCTCTTGATGTTGGTTATTACATATTTGGGTTTATACCTGATAAGCCCTACTATTTGTTTATCCCTTCCTACTTGCTTATGACTTCCTAACTGCTTATATTTTCCTTGTTTCGCTTATCACTACCCCTCCTAGCTTCTACCCATTTTGGTATCGCTATCCTCCTGCTATGCCTACTGGATTTGTATTGGTGTAGTGATCTCTTGTTCCTTCTTCTTTGGATTCCATTACAAGTTTTGTTAACTCCATCCTGTCGCTTTTAAGCATCTTTTTTTGGAATATGGATACCTTGTTATGCTGCCTCTGCTAGCATGTTGTTGGAGAGGATGTTTGCGCTTTTGCTTAGTTTTCCTAGCTACAATCTTTTGTATTTAAAGAGCCTGGAATCCCTTCAGGATTCAGACTCCTAAGACTCACAGGACTATCATCTTTAATACTACAAGATGAACGGTTACTCCATCAGTTCCATTCCTTATACCGTGTCTATTGAAGACCTATCCATCGACGCTTCTTCCCCTATCATAATAGTATCTTCTGAGTGCCTTGGGATTCTTGAAATACTATTGAGTAGGTTATAATGCAACACCGACAAAGTACCTGCCAATACTGTCTTATAAGTTTAAATTCAAATTTCCTCTTAGCCTGACACAGAAAGTTGTTCCTCCACTTGTACTAGTATACTAGTATAGTTGACAGGTTTCCTTATTCAAGTTGTCTATTCAGCAACCTTGGCATTGCAAGATAATCATTACTGGCACGAATAAAGATAGAAAATAGAAATTTGTAAGTCCAGACTAAGATATGTTATATCAGGGCCAGCATCAAAATCAGCCTTAGCTAGTGGTTTTCATTAACGAATTTATGCTAACAATCACACACAAATCATACTTGATTCATTATGCGAAAATCATAACCTCTGCGATATCTTAGTGCTCGAGAATTAAAAACTTCCGGTCTATACCTAGCAAACCTTTTCAATTCATATACGTAATAGATCTTTAGAGTACTAGAAGTTCTCGGGCCCCTGGTGCTCATTTTAGTTTGATTCAGCGCAGATGGGATATGGTAAATTCGAAGCACCAAAGTAGATTTTCTACCAACATAAGCCTCACGTCTAACTATTTGTTTTGCGTACTTCATCAAATTGAGCAAATATGTAGCTCGAAAGTAGAATTGAATCTACTAATTCGTTTACTTTTCCTTATATCTACTCGCATCAAAGGAAGAGATGTGGCGAATTTGTAGATTAAAAGTTTTTTTGCGTGTTTACCTAATACTCTCTAGCAACATTCATAGTATCAAGGAGGCAATTTTTAATGTGCGGTTTGTACAATACAGGAGTCGGTACAGTGTACTAGTTTCAACAAACCAAAAGCACCTGCGAGAGGTGTATATTTTCACGGTGTATATGTTGGCCTTATGGTTTGACAGTACAAGGCTTATACACTGTACAAGTTACAACACACTATACACAATCCCTGAGAGGTCTATATAAGCCCTAGATTCCTAACGTCTCTCCCCATCCTCCAGCATCGTGCTTCTTACCACATGACCACATCACCTGTCAACCCCTCCCACCCTTACAACAGATCCTGTTTCCGCCTACAAACCATGTGCAACGTCTTTCACAACTCTCACTACTAATATTCATCACTAGTATGATATACACCAAACACAACTCATTCACTATTATCAACACCTATAAAAGTTTGATATGGAACAATTGTCCATCCAGCTACGTCCAAACCGATTCCTACTTTTTATATGTTCCTAGACCAATTCTGCCCCCAGTCCAACAGCCCTCTAGTGTTCTAAGTTATTATATTCAAAGCTAATGTAATCTTCTTCCTGGTCATTTTATTTCAAGAAATATTCATAAAGTACCATCAAGCCTCGCGACTCTGCTCACAACAATGGGATGTTTCATAGTTTGCCGTACTACATCTCCACTTTAATTTCTTTTTTCCATACAACTATATCTGTAGGGGGCTAACTAGATATTCCAGTAGACTTACTTTTCCTGAAGATAATTCACCCACGCCACAACCCCCACGACTCTCCCGGCAAAACTGCTATTATTTCAAAACAGCTCTCCTTCTTCTCCTATTTAATCATTCTTTTAGCATTCAACTCTATTTGTTCAGGGATTGGTTGTTATTGCTCAGGATTGAATTTGTCTGAAGATTATTCTACACCCACTTCAACCTTCCCAACCCTCCTGACAAAAATGATATATTTTAAAAGCAGTTCTGCTTCATCTCCTGTTGAATTATCTTTTGCATATAAGTTTATTTGTTTAGAGCTAACTTGATATTTCAGCCGACCAACTGTCTCCAAAGATAAATGACCCCACAGCCAAACCTAATCCTCCGCTACCCCATCCTCACATCAGCAACTACAATACGACCATCAAGTGTCAGCCACATTTGTCTGAGACGGACAGGTGGCAAAAATGATGTTAATAGTGGTCAGTATATGCACGTCTGCCACTAGTGAATATGGGGATTTGCAGTTCAGAGTAGCCTACTGGCCCTAATGCGGTCCAACGCTGGATGCAATATTAGACGATTATGAGCTTCTGGAGCTCGGATAAAGGAAAATGGGGAAGACTCAGGGAGTACACACTCACCGTAGAGCTAATTGCTAGTAATGATTGCGCACAATACCGTGAGTGCGACATGGGGATCAGGAGACGTTTTATTCAAAGTAAGGATTCCTGGCTCCAGGATGTGACGAAAAAACATTTGCCAACGGTGAGAGCAATAATCCATGCCATTCATCCTGCCACCCTGGTACCTTCTGCTGTGACTGCCAGTTATAATCGTCAGTTTCTAATAGTGTCTGCAGTTAACATATATCATATATACAAAAATAAAAGTTGCAAGTATGCCTGGGCCGCTCTACATCCAGATCTGGTTTGATATACCTTCAGTGATCCAGCATAGCGAATGTCTAGCACACTTAGTAGAAAATGTCCAGAGGATGACCTTCCTAGTAGTTCATAGGCTTGAGCGTGTTGAACTGAGCCAGGAGAACTTGCTTGGGGCAGTGTGGGCAGAGTGATAGCACCAGGATTCCAATATTAAAAGCCCTTTGGCGCCACTACCTATGAAATGCTTTTGCTCCTCAATCATATTGATGTGCCATTGCTTATATTAAAGATCATCATGATTCATGCGTGCCGCCAAGTCCTCATCAGATGGGGATTCCGCCCGCATAATGCTCCAATGCATATTCATTTCTACTGCCAGCGTTATAACGACTAGAAGGACCCAGTGCCCTTACCGGCTGGTCCTTTATTCCGGAAAATATACGGCAGACCCCAGTCTAGCCCACTGTAGACGAGAAGG
>QFET01013633.1:0-10977 GCA_003316355.1 Tuber calosporum
TACAGCAGAACGAAGGTAAACCATCTCTCACCGAGTGGGCCCACCCACCATCAGAGAAATGAGAGCTCTGATCACACCATTAGCTGTGCGGGGAAGAGATTTTTCAGGGTCAAAGGGGGTTCGCTCTAGAATACGGAGTGAGGAATTAGTTAGAAGATACATGGTTATAGGTAGATTTGATGTAGTCTGCGAACACTCAGACGCGGGATATAAATATCGTAGTGCCTCCCGAGCTTTACACCTCATCAAGCAACGGAGAAGAGATCTTATCAATATCATACGTTCTACCTTGAAATCTTGGGCCTTCCTAGACAATCTCCGTCTACGATTTGATTTCTTAAGCCTAGCCTGATTCGCTTGACCTTAGAATCGGCTACTCTTAACACTAGTATACCAACTTCTTAACACCCCTGTTGTATTTACATGGTTCATGTATGTTAGTATAAGCAGACCTGGAGTCTTGGACTTTGCCTTTGCAAATCCCTCACTTGCTTCTTTTATTTGCTCCAAGGGTGCTACAATTTCAGAGACAGGCTCCGACCACGTTCCAAACACTATCATCGTCTGAATGCCTTTCTTGTACTTGTCCCACCCTACTGCTCACTGGAGCAAAGCTGAGTTGTCCACAGTCTTCCATTATGTTAAGAACCTTTGGACCCTAACCTCCGCTCCTCCTATCATCCCCCTCCTTTAGTACATGGTATGATCACCATCTAGGGACCCTCACTACCCTCCAAGCTCAACCTACACACAACTAGCACCCTTGCTTCAGGTCGAAGCCTTGGTAGACTATTGAATTTCAAAACTTCGTTAGGCTTTTAACACTGATGCAAGGTATTTATTTAAGTCTCACTCCACACCACTATCTTATACTACCTGCACCTCCTGCCTGGCATAATTGTAAGTGCTTTTGATAGTCAAAGCATTACTCAAGAATATGTTTCTCTCATCTCTGGACCCACACTCAGTGAGGGCAGCCAGGCAGGTTGGTAGTAGGCGCCCTCCTGATCTCCTTTTCTTCTTCCTTCTAAGAACTGTCTCCCAGATCCAGAGTGCGATTATGGCAACCTGACTATCACTCCTGGCTAGCATGGTAGGCCTCATTGACATCAACTGATGCGTCTGACTTGCAGCCCTGAGTACATTCAATGTTGGTGCCCCTCTCAATCATGAAGTCATTATCCTACAACCTGCAGGCCTTGAGACCTCCAACCTTTTTTCAGATATTAATAGAAGTTTTGATAATATTTCCTCTGTTTGCTTATCTTGATTACTGAACACCAAAGTTATATTATCCGTTTATAGTTTATTGGGTTCACATCTTTTTGACAGATCACAAATCCTGCCTGATTTTTCAGTGCTCCCCTAAAATTTACATTCCTGTCCAAAAGGGCGCCACTCCAACCTCCCCCATCCCCTCTCTCTTATTTCTTATATATGTATCCTGAGTACACTTATTCATCACTGAAGGCATTATCTTTTCCTATATTGATGATTTTACACTCACATTTGGATCTGGGTTATACAGGAGGAAACCACATCTTCTTTAACACCTGCACACCCACCTGTGTATAAAGGCCTGCCACTTGGAAGTTCCCTTCTCGATCCTGAAAAGCCAACTCATTCACTGACACACCCCTGCAACCTCTTACTTACCTCCTAGCCTCTTGTTAATCTGTATTGCAGCCTCTTCCACCCATCATCTACATTCTGATACTTAGGACATTGGTTTTCCCCCACAATGGAAACTCACTTTTTGAAGAAACTAGCCCTTGTGCCAAGGGCTTTTAGTCTGATTAGGCAACTTTCCTCCCCTGGCAATAGCATTATCCCCTACCTTAACCATAGGTTAACGAATGGCCCTCTCCTTCCAATCCTATTTTATGTAGCTAACATCGTAGTCTACAACGCCACCAGGATGTGAAAAAGGAGGTATTTTAAAGCATGGTTCAAAAGTGGGTCAGCAAGTGCCTGACGTCAACTCCAATATCTATCTTTGCCTGTGAGGCTTGTCTCCACCAGTAAACCTGCTTCTCCCCCACTAATACTGAATAGTTGCACCAAAGGTCTTCTTCCTCTGTTATTAACATCTTAAGTGTTAAGATCCTATGATATAAGTTATCGTGCAATAGGTAACTACTTCAACGGTGGGAGAACCAGTATGACTGTGTCATCCTTAATGTCCTTAATTTCAACTCAGGTTGTTATTGTTTGTGGCTCTAATCTCTGGCACCCTGGGAGGAGTACTCTTGCAATGAGTAGTACTAGGTGAAGATCCAATATTGCTTTTAGGCTTATGGCTACCGTGTATTCATACTTCAACCCTATAGTTCCTATCGTACAAGGTCTACAAAGGAGTGGGATGGTAAAGACGTAAAGTAATTGTATAGGAAAGATATTAGATAGTTACATGAAGAGACTTAGCTACACACTGTTTGTTATTTTTATTTTTTTATTTTTACTTTTTATTTCCTGTATGACTTGTCTAGGTAGAAGAACTAGCGTGCATCGTGAGATATGGCGTAGAGAAAACCTTAGATCCAATATGAACAAACAAAGGAAAGAACTCCTCCAAAGCTCATTAATATGCCTAGCACAAGACATGTCACCATATATGGTTAACCAAAGGAAGCCAAAGAAACAAACCAAACCGCAAAGTGTCAACCTACAACCAGAAAGGAAATAAGGTCAGCTTCCACAGCACCACAAGTGAACTAAAGTAAATAAAAAACACTAGCTAAAGAGGCCTGGGGGAGAGGAAGACAAGAGGAGAGAGGACACAGAAGAGTCCAGGAAAGAGTGGAAGACCAGCAGAGAAGGTGAGCGATGGTAGGGGGCAGGCATGTGGAAATGCAAAGTGGTGCCATTGTCACAGATAAAGCGGCCAAAGGAAACTATGAGCAGGACAAGACTATAGTGGAGATTCAGTTCGGTTATCAGTTATGCCTAGGAGGAGGCTCGGCCATTCCAGGAGCTTTGAGGGACTGTGGAGGAGAGTGTGGCTCAATGTGTCATCCTCCTCCCCACACTGGTGGAAAATAGTAGAGAGGCCAATTGAGCACCAGGATGGGTGGGCCGCAAGCCAATTCTTATAAGAGCTCATCAGATGTACATGCACAGTAATACCCGGCCCTAAGCCCATGCAACGGTATGGATCCAAGAGCCTGGGAAAGCGATAGTTCATGGGAGAGGGTCCTGTGGTAAGTCAGTCTACGAGGAGCGAATCGTGGGCATTTCAACAGAGGGCCTAATAAACATATATCATAACAGCAATGGGTGAGAGAGGAGGAGGAAAGGAAAGAAGGTCAGTCATTATCAGTGGGGAATAGGAGAGCTAGCCAACAAGTGGTAGCGTCAGGTAAGCAAGATTATCAAGGGAGAGGTGTATGCGTACTGAGGTGTATAGTGTGGCAGTTCATTAATTGAAAGGCATGATGTTGGGCACAATGCACTTAGAAAGGTGGCCGAAGGAATCAGGTGTGGTGAAGCTTAGCATTGAGGGGAGGTCATGAGGGGGGTGCAAATCAGGTTGGATAGCAGAGAGAGGGAAGAATGCCAGACTCATTGCAGCCAGGCGGCATCGATGCCTAGCCATGTAGGACCCTGGTAGTGGACAGGCCTGCGCTTAGAGGAATGGAATGGTCATAGAACGGAAGTAGTTGGTTACTCATTATTGAATGAAGAGCCAGAAAACCCCCTTGCAATCCAGCTGGGAGCCGGACTGGACCAATAGGTCAGCCCCATTGAGGAGAGAATGGAGTAGGTGGGAGACCACTAGCCTGTAACAAATGTGTGAGGAGAGGCCAGCCACTGATGGGGAGAGTCACTGAAAGGTAGATAGAGCCCACTGGGCGAGAGTAGATGATGGAAGAAGTGAGGGTGAGTGGAGAGGGAAGGGGTGAACCAGTACCCAAGCCAAGGGACCTGGGACAATGGGCAAAAAAGAAGAGTATCAAAAGCAATACGGGACTTATCTAAATACTACCGCTGAAGCGTAGTTCTCCAATGCATCAGTTCAGTCTGAGGGACAGTAAAGGATTAACAGTGCTTAGAGCCCCTATGCTTTAGCCAAGGATAAATGTAAACAAAATAGAGCACTAATACGGCACCAAAAGAGCAATAGCGGGGGAGAAAATCAAGATAGCAAGCAATTTAGGTTAATTTGTCATGCTTACTTTCTACAACTCATGGTAACAATAAAAGTATATATCGAAAACAAAAACGCCACTTTCAACCTTCCGACAATCACCACTTGCGTCCACTCTCTTCCACACATATCTCTTCATCTCCTTGTCTATCCCTCAATGTAACAAAGGAAAGAAACATTATATGCTATCCATGAACAAAAGAAATGTGTCTCAAAGACTTCCCCTTTCCTGCAGCCGATGCTTCTATCCATGCATCCCTTTTGACCATCCATACCACTATCCATCAAACAAAAGAAACATCCTTCTTAAATCCCATGATTTCATAAAACAAAAGAAACTCAAGCATGCCGAGCAGCATTTCCAACTCTCCCAATCTTCAAGTCATGCTCCCACATAATAGAAGCCCATATCTTTCCGTAACAATTCCAACTTCTCACAGCTTCGACTTTTGGTTAGGCAATCGGCCACTATATCCTCAGTCAGCAGATACTCTAGCTCAATCACGCCTGCTGCCACCTTCTCCCCAATATTGTGTTCGCGGATGGTGATATGCTTCATTCTTGCATGGAACTCTGGGTAACGTGCAAGCGCCATAGAGCCTTGGTTGTAAGCATATAAGGTTGTGCCTTTCAAGGTTCATTCCATGCTACTTCCATCTAGCTCTGCCATAAATCTTGTAAGACAAATTGCTTCTTTTGCTGCTTGCGTGAGTACCATATACTCAGCTTCTGTAGACGATAACGCGATGGTTTGTTGTTTCTTGCTTGACCAGGAGACTGCTGCCATGTAGGACAATGTAGCATCGGTAATTATGCAAAGATAGGCTCTGGTGCTTCGTCATGTATGTTGATCGCCTGCCCAATCAGCATCGCTATAAAACACGGGAGGTTGGGTAGTATTTTGAAATGGTCCAAGATGTAGACGTAGTGATGATGTCTAGTTAATGTATCATTAGAGATGGCGGGCAGCAGGCATGTGACTCTTCTTGGGATTGGTTATAAACTTGCTGAGAGCTCCCACAGCGAATGCGATGTCAGGCCTTGTACATAGCATCATGTATATAAGTCTTGGGATGAGGCTGCAATAAATGGTTTCGTCTTCCAATGGTTCTTCTGTGTCTAGAAGCCTCGTACCTGGGTTCATTGGTGTCGATACTGTATGCAGGTTGTCTTGTTGAAACCTTTCCAGAATCTTTTTCGCATATGCAGACTGGTTCAGCATAATGATTCTAGGCTTCTGCTTGATTTCGATACCCAAGAAGAAATGCGGTTTTCCAAGGTCCATGACAGGAAATGCCTCCCCAAACTAGCTTTCTCTTTGTCGACCTGTGCCCTTGGCACGATCAACAATACATCATCTACCCATATCACCACCTAACATACCTCTTCTCTTTCTCCTTTAAAATACACTGTGTAATCCTCCACACTTCTTATAAATCCACACTTGCCTACTAAATACCGATCCCACTCTTTATTCCATAGTCTCCCTGACTGTTTCAACCCTTACAATCCCTTCTACAGTCTGCAAACCTTCTGACGCTTCTCTTCTCCCCCTGCTTCATTTACTACTACCCCTTCTGGTATTTCCATGAAGATATCCTTGTCCAGCTTTCCTAAAAGGTAGGCTGTTTTGATATCCGTTTGGTCTATTTCGTATTTGTGTGCGGCGGCAAGAGCGTGCATAATTCAGCGCAAGGTAAGTTTGACAACTGCATCTTATGTCTCCAAATAATAAATCCCATACCTTTGTGTAAAGACTTTCGCTACCACAAGTACATTGTACCGAATGATCTCACCACCAGCTCCCCTCTTAATTTGGAAAACCCATCTGCATTTTAATGCTGTATGGGATTTTGATACGTCCACCACTTTCCAAGTCGCATTTGCCTTTATAGAATCTAGTTCGTCTTCTATGGAATCTTTCTTCCACTCTTTCTCTAAGGTTGAACCCATCGCTTGGGTGAAAGATGCTAGTTAATCTGGGTCGAGGTGGGCGAGGAAAGGTTCTTCATGATAATGTGTAGAGGAAAATTTGCCGGCGGTACTCCTTCCTGATCGCTGAGGCCCTAATAGTTTTGTGTCTTGTTCTCGATCCTGTATTTCCTCCGCTAAGGCTTCCCAATTGGCTGAAGGACTTGCCAGTGGCTCTAGCACCCATTGCTGGCCACACTCCTGATTCTTGCCTCCAATCTCAGGTTCCCCTGTTTCCTCTTCGGATTCTGATACCAAATTAAACCCACTCTCACCTAGCTGTTGCCCTACTTCCTCACTGCTATATTCCTCATTCTTTTAATCCTCTGGCAATCTTGATATCCCGAGCAGCAAATATCTTATGCCCGCTCGACACCTAGTACTCATTTGTCCCCTCGTAGTCGATCACCAAGCACTCTTCTTGCTGGTTCTCCCATTTTTCTCGGCGCTCATTTGGAATATGACGGAATGCACGTGTGCCGAATGGAATCAGGTGTGATAGTGTAGCCACAGGACTCCACATCCATAACTCCAATGGTGTCTTGCCTGGGGCAATCCACGATATAGGAGTGCGATTCTTTAGGTAAACTACAGTCCTGATAGCTTCACCCCACAATTGCTCCGTCAAACCTTTGTTAACTATCATTGCTCTCGCACGGCCAACCAAGGTTCCATTTGCTCTTTCGCTGACCCCATTTTTCCTGGGGGAATATGGGGCTGTCTTTTTGTGAGTGATACCATTTTCCATTAAATTTTTGTAAATCGCTAAGTGGTGTACTTGCTCCCATTTCACTCCTTAGCGCCTGTATACGCCCCCCATGCAAGTTCTCCACCTAAGATTTATACTCCAAGAACTTGTCGCTTACCTCCTATTTTTGCTCTGGGGTAAACATCGTGGTGAAACGAGAAAAATAGTCAATGAATAAAACGTAGTATCTCGCACCTGTAAGAGATTGGATTATCCTTGACCTAGCGACATCCGAATGTATTAGTTGTAGAGGGTCAGTCGTCGTTCGCGTTCTAGGAGAGGAATTTGGTGTTCACGTTTGGTTAGCCGCAATGAAACTATTATATACTGGGTTAGTGCGGCTCCCATCATGAACCATCCCTGGTGTTTGATCTGCAAGTTCCTTGATATTTTGAAACCCTATATGACCGAGTCGCCTATGCCACTAGAGTAACGACGCAGGAGGTGATCCAGTAATTGCCTGACAGGGCTCCCTGTTTACCATTTTAAGAACATAGGGATTGTCCTCGAGGCGTGTGATTCCACAAAGATTCTTATTATGCCGGATACTAACCATACCCCTCTCAGGAACTCCAAAGCTGATGATAGCCCCCACAGCCTGGATACACAGTACGGAGATAAGTCCACTCAGTCCATATCCGGTATATAAAGTACTTTCGATAACGCCACCTGATTGACCCTACCCTGAACATCGAGATCTAGGACAATATCGCCTTCTCCCTTAGCGATTATTTCCGCATTGTTTTCGATATGAATTGGCGCGCGAATTGAGCAAAGTCTTTTGAAGAGTGTCTAATCGGCAGTCATATGGTGTGTCGCTCCACAGTCTAGTACCCACTTAGACTGTTTGTATTTTGCTGATACAGGATCCATTGCCGTCCAAGCTTGCAGGTTACCTCTTGCTGATGCGGTGATTGCGCTCAGCTTACTACCGTCATGCTCATTCCTCTTTCCGCCATTATTCTTTCCCAAGTCTCTCTTTTTCTTAAGACACCTCCGTACCCAAGGTACTTTTTCTTTGCAGTACAAACAGGTATCTTTATCCACCATTCCCAACCACATTGCAGCCTTCTCTTTCTGTCCCTCATTACCGTAATCCCTTTCCTTGCCCTTCCATGCACTGTTTTTCTCTGCGAAAAATGCCTTGCATTCTAGATTTTGCCTTGATCCGCCAGTCAACTGCTGGTATTCGACCACTAAGCGGTCAGAGATGTTATCGTTGGTAGTGGTGTCATAATCTTCGTTGTTGCATATAAATGTCCGAAACGGATGGTACACGAGCGGAAGGGTCGATTGAAGAAGATACTTTTTATCCTTTTCTGCTTGTATCTCACCGGCAGCGGCAAGCTGATAGAATAGCTTCTTTAGGGTCGCAATATACTAAACTAGGTCATTGTTACGGAAATCTACCTTCCACAGCTCCCCCTTCAGAAACCAAATTCTTGGCTGGTCCTTCCCCGCATATCGCCTCTCCAACTTAGTCCCAAGTGCGGCAGGGTTACAATCTTCTGGGTATAGCTCCCTATGTGCACTATCCATTAGCCAACCCAACATGCCATTGGCTTTGACAGCTATCTCATCCTAGGTGGTTACTCTCTGGGTGTCGCCATCGGGACGGGCAAGGGTTAGAGCAACGACCAGCCAGTAAGCTTTCTCTGCTAGTCTGTCGATAACTGCTAGTCTCCATTCTCTGTAGTCAGCGGCTTGGGATCGTGGTTTGATACCTTCTAAGGCCAAAGAGTGGACCTCATTGCTGGTGTTCGTAGACATTTTGTAGCAGAAAGCTATCCAAAAAGGGTTCTGCTTATTCCTGTTACAGAGCACGAAGAGCCGGTCTCATAACCTAAACAACATAAAGCAGTAATACGGTACCAAAAGAGCAATAGCGGGGGAGAAAATAAAGATAGAAAGCAATTTAGGTTAATTGGTCTTAATTGCTTTCTAAAACTCAGGGTAACAACAAAAGTATATATGGAAAACAAAAACGCCATTTTCAACCTTCCGACAATCATCACTTGCGTTGTTAAAGATAGTTGATTCTAAAGTCAAGCGAATCGAACTATCCTTGAATCTTTCTTCGTAAACGGAGATTGTCTAGGAAGGCTCGTAGGTAAAGATCTTTGACTAAAAGTTTATGATATTGATAAGATGTCTTCCCCTTTGCTTGATGATGGGTAAAGCTCTGGAGGCACTTCGATATTTATACCCCACCTCTGAGTGTTCGCAGACTATTACTGGTTAACATATAAACAGGTATTTTCTTCCCAACCTTCGTCTCCCAATCCGAGAGCGAACCCGCTTTAACCCAGAAACCTTTTCTTCCCCCACACAGCTAATGGTATGATTAGAGCTCCTGACTTCTATTAGGGTGTGGACCCACATTGTCTGTATTGTCAATGTTCTTTCAGGTGTTAAGATATGGCCGCCCATTTTAGAACTTACTAATAACTTCTTAGAACTCCAAGGGGCCGGCTTGGTTGTTGGCCGAGTCTGCTTCGTGCTGTCTTATCCGGCAATGCAGCTGGCTCCCAGGATGACTAGTGTTCACGATCGGGCCAATACCTTCTCGTCTTGACTTCCTCTCCTTATCAACTTGTTCAGTATAGGTTCGTTGACCTTATAGGCATCATGGGGGCATCTGCGTAGTCTCGGTGTGTATCGGAGTAGCCTACATCAATCGGGCATTTATATCCATCTAGGACCACCCAGGCTCTCTTAACTTCAACTGCGTGTAACTCTACGAGTCCTTCACGGAATTGCTTCGTTCCACTTCCCAGACGTAGCCAGATAGGCCCTGATATATACCTTGCATACAGTATCAGGTTGGAGGGACGGTGACGACGTATACGGGGTCACGAGATATGTTCTAATTACTCGTTTTCTTAGTAGACGAGCAACTGCACAAGGTGCCAGTGTCATCTCCCTGGGCGAACGCCGGGGCCAGAGGGGATTAATTGCCTGTAGAGGTTTAGATTCCTTCAGTTCCTCCTGAAAAGTCATGTAATCCTCTTTGGAGTCGTTTGTGCCTAACATGCGTCCACTCTCTTCCACACATATATCCTCATCTCCATGTCTATCCCTCAATTTAACAAAGAAAAGAAACAATATATGTTAATCATTAACTAAAAGAATGTATCTCCAAGACTTCACCTTTCTTGCCGCCGCTGCTTCTATCCATGCCTCCCTTTTGACATTTGATACCACTATCTGTCAAATAAATGAAACATCCTTCTTAACCCCAATGATTTTCATAAAACAAAAGAAACTCTAGCATGCCGAGCAGCATTTCTAAATGAAATGAGCTGTTGAGAACAAACATTGCTCCGATAAGAAGAAGAGGCTGTGGTAATGGCAAAATCATCTAGGTAAGAAATAGTTAGCCCACCCCAGACAGAAAAATGTAACCTACAAATATATATAAAAAACGACAAAGATGGCATTAGGGACCTTTGGGGGGTGCCAACAGTAAAGGGGGAAAAGGTTTGCAGTTAACCCAGAAACGAGAAAGAGCAGGTGAGCCCAGTGAGGAAGGACCTGACCCAGGCCATAGGGTAGTGGTTAACCCCTTTACACCTGAGGGACTTGGACAAGCAAGTAGTGTCAAGGTTGTCAAAACCCCCCTCGAGACTTGGAAAAGTGTGGACACTTCAAAGTACACAAGTTGTAAAGAGAGAATGGTCGGAACCAAGGAGGTACAGGCATCAAAGGAGGAGAGAATAGAAGATAGCCACCTTGATTGGGACTAAATAACCCATTGTTACGTGCGATAGGCGGGAGGCGGGAGCCAACCACCATTGCCAATACATTGGATAAGGTCTTCAGGAAGACGATGACGTGAAAGAAAGAAGGAGAATCATAGGATGCCTTGACAGGTTTATCTAGGGTAACCTAATTTGCCTAGTTCAGTGAGGGTGGTTGAAAACTAAATAGAGGTAGCAGGCACACGAGCAATGCGAGGATCATAGGGTTTATGCATGCACATTTTTTCCAGACAGAGTACATGATTGTGTTGGGTCTGGACACAGAGGAGGAGGATGAGTTAGTGAGGTTGGATGCCAAATCCTTAGTTGTGAGGGGGGAGCAGTCTCTATAAGGATGCAGGATTGTGGGG
>QFET01013650.1:0-13254 GCA_003316355.1 Tuber calosporum
GCGGTAATCGCGTCACATGCGTGAAACCCCTGACTCATACTTGTAGTCAGGTGCGAAAGACATAACATCATATGACCTAACAATCTTGAGTCATAAAACAATAAATCAAATCAAAAATCATAATCATAAATGATCTCACAAATCGTGAGTCATGTGAAACATTCCATATTGCTAAGTCACGATTTGTGACATCATGTACCAGGTTGTGTCAGTTTGGCTTTACCGGATAGGGCCTTGACTGGAATATCCCAGCAGCTGTGGCTTCCATTTCATCAATCATTATGCAGACCTGGACCAAGGTTGTAGAAGTTGAGTCCCAATCCTTTGGGCATAGACAACCACTTCTGTCAAAGCTTTCCTCCTATTCGTGGGGTATCTGAAGCTGTCCGGGAGTGGGAAACCCTCAGCCAGCATTAAGGTCACGATGTTATTCCCTGGGATGGCAGATGTTATGCAGACTGAGCCATCAGGGATGCTTGTAGCAGGTAGAGAGGGACTGGGGCTAAACACGCCTCCGCTGACAGAGCTGTCAGATTGGTACAGAAGAAGGTGTTGGTAATCCATTTACGGACTCTGTTCCACAACGTCTGCATCTTTTTCACCATGTTAATGCTTAGTATAAGGATTTCCACCCCTTAAAGCATAATTGACCTTAGGACGCCCTTGGCCAATCTTCTTGCCCCGTAGGGCGATAGGGCTTTTCCTGGCATCGACAATCTCTGAATTCTAAAGAAGGCTGCCTGTGCAAGCGGCAGCCTTTTCGTAAACTGTGTGGTTGTTTCGTACTTATCGCCCAACCAAAAGCCTAGCCACTTTACCACTCTACCAGCCGGCTGTATAACGTGAGAGTGAAAACTTATCGGACACTCGGAGACCTATTGCCTCTCTCTCGGCGTTCTTCAGTGCACCAGCTCTATCTTTGCGATGTTGAAGGAAAGGTCCAGATCCCCTGCTCTACTTTTGATTCTTTTCACCTCCCCCTCCAGCAAACGCGAATTTTGGTACCATGAATTGAACCCAACCGTAATCTGGGAGTCGTCCACATATGAAGTAGAAAAGCTCTCTGGATTATCAGCCGTGTGTAGCCCACGAACATTTATGACAAAGAGAAGTGGGGACAGGGGGTAGCCTTGTGGGATCCCAGGATCGAGTTTATATTCAGTCCGTGAGCTGCGCGGATAGGCTAGTGTCAATTTTCAGACCGTGACGAAATTCCGTATCCTATCGGTAATGTATGTCAGGAGCTCCTCGTTTCTTGCAAGTATCCCGCGGAGTTTCTCAATGTTAATGTTGTCAAAATCCCTTTCACATCTAAGAACACCGTTGTGACCTTCCCCCCTGCAAATTGACTATCCTTGACCAAGTGTTTCAGTGATAAGACTGCATCTACAGTAGACCTTAGTGGCAAGCTTCCAGTCTGATTGATGCAATACTTGTCCATTTTAAAAGCAATTGTCATAAGGCATCGATTGAGTCCTTGTTCCGCAATTATGGAGAAAGTCTGCATCATGGCAATAACCCTGAAACTTGAACATTCCCTGTAGTCGCTGTTTCCTAGCTCTAGTAGTATTACGCCTATTGACCCTTTTAGGCATAGGGGGTGAATCCCCGATCGTAGGAGGTTGTCATCTAATTAGGGCAATACGGTTTCGGTAAGCAGACTTATATTTTCCAAACCCAATATGGGACCTGTTCTTGCTCGTGGGCTGACTTATTGCTACACTTCTCCAAGGCTTCCCATACCTCAACCACTGTGACACTATCCAACGAGCGAAGTTCCCTACCATAGGGGGGTGTCGCCTATATTGGGTCCTTATTACTGGGAAAAAGTGGCTTCAGATAATTACCACAGTGTCCTCTGGGTTATTACTATCTTCACTATGTACTCTGTTCGGGATCCGTTGCTTAGTGAATTGATGTGCCGTACACACAATATTTTTCTTTGCTGAGGCTAGGCACTCATCCCACTATTGCCGCTTCGCTTTCAAAATTGCCATCCGGTAAAAACTTTCCTGGTCTCCATCTTCTCCTTAACCCTAGTCCCATCATGTCCAACATGCAGGGCAGAAGAGGTATAAACCATTCTCATCTCGTTAATGTCTGGCGTCCACTACGCCTTTGACCACCTCGTTGCTCCCTTCATTGAAGCGTAGCCTTTTACCATCTCTATCAACCTCGACAACTTCTCCTGGAAAGTCTTGACGACTGTCGCTGGTTCACTCAAACTTTTGTAATTGTGATCGACATATTCCTTCAAGGAGGATTCTATCCACGGGGTGGCAACCCCTTTCGTATCTCTCCACTTAATCTTCTCCCAGTCTAGAGAAGGTGTCGCCAGGTGTAAGTTCTTCAAGTCCAGTTCTATGAGTATGACTATGTGAACAGATCCCATCTGTTGGTATAGGTCCCATCATCTCGATAGTAACACTATTAATGATAAGTTGGCTAGTATGTAAGCGATGACTGAGGGTCGATGTAACGTTGGCTTATCTGGGAATCTCATGTAGATCCCAAGTGTATTCATGATCGTGAAACCTCTCTGCGCTGCAAGCCACATATAGTGCCTGCCCCGCCTTTGTTCCCCACATTCCATAGTCTGTATCTGGTCAGTAAAGTTTTTGTGTATATTTAAATCTCCGACTACAAGCGTTGGTTTGTTCATTTCGATAAAAAGTTGCTCTGGTGGTACCATATGTCCCCCCATCATTCCTGTTGTAAGTATTTATCTAGCTAAAGGAATGACTGTCGCCTAACAAAGGTCCCTCCTTTTCAAAAATCCTCAAGTACAAAATATCAAAAACCTTTGAAACCACTACAAAGGAAATACTAATCAGAGTCCTCAGTGCCACATATATACACACACATACCTTTGGTGAGGGTAAAAAATATACTCGTAACCAGAGGCCTTAAGGGGTTGCCCATTATACAGTGGAGGATCTTGTACACATACAAAGGAAACATTAAAACCTCTGACAATAAGATATAATCAAAGAAACACACTATTCCTCCTGCGGCAATTGTGTTGTACAACATTGATTCTCCATCTGCTAGTTTCATTTGAATGTGTTGTTCCCGACATAAAGGCCTAACGGCCTAGTTTCACTGGGGGGTAACACCTTCCTCGCCTAGTGGTGCAGCCTGTGAAACCATTCTTGTGTGACAGTTCTATTTTACAGTCTCTTTCACCGGTTTGCTCACTCGGCACGCCATGTCTAGGGCCGAATATTGGCCCTGGCAGGCTGCACATATGGCAGGCGTCATCATACAACAAGCTGGAATTGCCTTCCGTGACCTTCTGGAGGTCAGTTCGTGGCATTGGTGTTCTTTTTTGGTATGCTGTTGCAAGCAAATTGGGCACACAGGCAGATTCTTGTTGCAGCCTGCATGGGGGTAGCCATATTTCCAACAGCGGTGGCATTCCATAGTTGCAGATGCCTGCCACATCACCTTCGACTGTTTGTACTTGACTATGAGGAAGACTAATTGTGTAACTTTCGCTATTTCGTTTTCTGGAACACGGATTATGATCGAAGTTGCTATCTTTTCTTCTGAAGCAGCCAGGTTTGGTATTAGAAACTTATCCGCCAATATTTCTATCCTATGCGTTACCTTAAAACCCTCCTTGACGGCATTCGACAAACCTTCGTTGTCCCTTAGGATCGCTGTAAGGGACACACCATGCACAATGACGTTGATGTATGTGGATACCCTATTAAAAAGTAGGAACTCAGGACCCCATTGTCTATTATCTCGTTCAATGCTACCTCCAGCTTGTCTAAATACTGGGTATATTGTCACGTATCAGTCCCAGCCAAGGCAGTTAGGGTGCCTGTTCCGTTGGTCCTATTTGAGAACGCCTGTAAATTCGTAAGTGCCTTACATTCGCATTTTGACAGGACTGTGGGCATAGCAACAGAAATCTTTTCTTCATCACGAGCTGGGTCGATTAGTAGCTGTGCCACCTTCCTTTTCACAAATATCTTCCTCTTTACCAGGCTAGTGGACGGGTTCTTCAGGGAAACCTCGCTTCCTCCCTGCTTTGAGCTTGGTTTCAGTTCGGGCCTCTCCTGCTTTTTCTGCTTTGGTGCTACGGGGTTCTGTGGTGTCAGGCCTCCTTCCGCTTTCCTCTTGTTTCTAGCCAGTATCTGTACTTCAGATTGTGGTAGCGGATGGGATGCTACCGCGGCGTAACTTCAGCCTTCTGTCTCTTTTTGTCTTAGATGAATGGTATTCATTCCTTTCTATGGAGCCATGCCTGGGGCCTTGGACAAGTTATCAACCGTTCTAATAGGCTTCTGAGTCGTGGCCATGTGTGTCTGTACCTGATGTACAAGTGCCTTGACCACCGTTATAATAGTATATTCCAAATCTGAGAACATATCGCTGTAAAAGGACCTGCCATTCCTGGTTATCGGCTTGTTCTTTGAGGGTCTGTCAACCTTGAGATAATTCATCACTACTTCCATCAGTTCCTTGGAGGCGGGGTCACGGCCTAGGTCATCCTTATCCTCTAGTCTCGGCGTAGATAGCGCAGACGAGCCTTCCTCTGGCTCAATGTCTCTTTCCACATCACAAGATACTATGTTGTGACTCGGAAATGAACTCGGATCGTTTTTGGGTTCGTGTAATGTGACTTATCAGATATCGCCACTTTTTTGAAGGGGTTGTTCTGGCCCTATCCCAAGGTATTGAAAAAAGTGCAAATTTCAACTTTCCCGAAGGTTCCTGTCAGGGAGCAGGTTCTCCTTCTAGATGAATATAGGTCATATTATATATGAGACTTTATTGAGTACTATGACAAATATCAAATAATCTCCTTTGGCTTACCTTCACATAACAGTCACATATTGCACCTAATGGACATATTTGTATTTAAACCCTATAAATACTACTAGGTAGAAGCCATTGAAGCAGCAACTTGAACAGGATATACAAAATTTGATAAAGTAGTGTTCCTAACTGCAATTATCACAATTCACCAACAACCCTGCAAGGAGTCAACTATTTGATCTGCATTTTGCTTAACTGGTCTTATTCCTTATAATCAATAAATTGTGTTATTCTATACAAGTTTTGTTGAACTCAAGAGGCTTAAACAATACCAACTACCCTATTTTTTTCCTACCCTTGTTTGCCTGCTACTACTTTCACTCTTCATTGACTCACGAATCAGGGAATTTCAGTATAGCAATCTTTATTTATAATGTCTCTGACTTTTCAGCAATAGCTCAGAAGGCTTTGGAAAGTATTATGGCTTATGCTGCCTTGTGAAACATCTTATTGAAGAGTTCATAAATACCAAAGCAGGAGAAAATGCATAGGTTGGAAGAAAAAGGCCATGCTGTAAGGTGCAAAAAGGTAGAGTACAAACAGATTTCTAGAGTATTCGGACACCTTAGTGCTAAGAGAAAGTCCAGTGCCAAGGCTTTTAAGTAAATAGGCTAACCACACTGTGAGTTGACAAACACCTGTATCACAACAAATATTCTCAACCAGATATGAGTCTGATCCACCCAACTACAAACTAGAAGCAAGGTAAGAGAACTTATATACTAAGAGAAATGTATGATAAGCTAATTTGGTATAACTAGGAAAGGAAATTACCCCACAGTTGCATGCTGAGAATATCGCATATCGTTGTCAGGACTTCCCTATAAGCTTCTAGCAGATTGAGGCTACTTACTGGGCTTTTAAAATCCACATCAGGTGATATCTGAAAGCATGCACTTTCAAATGCAGAAAAAGCTCGACTTCAAACTCAGTCTTCAGTGCTACCTCTCCTAGCACTACTCTCTTGGATGCCACCATCTCCAGTGGCACTTCCTTCTGCCCTACTACCTCTTGCGGTTCTTCCTTCACTGCTGCCTCTCCAGACTGCACTTCCCTTGGCCATACGACCTCTGGCAGTAGTTCCTTCATTACCACCTCTCCTCGCACCACCCGGTTTAGCTCTAGCTCCTCTGGTCGTGCCTCCTTCCATGGTACCTCTTCCGATAGCACTACTTTCCCAGCTACTTTTTCGTGGTGCACGCCCCTCAGCCCTACCACCTCCAGCTGTTCTTCCTTCTGTTCCACAACTTGAGGCAGATCTGACTCTGGTCCTACCATCTCCGGCGGTTCTCCCTTCGGTTCTACTACCTCTGGCAGTTCTTCCTTCTTTACTGCCTCTGCAGGCAGCACTCTCCTTGGCTCTACTTCCTCCATCAGTGCCTCATTCTACGCTGCTTCTGTCAATAGCACTACCTTCAATATTGCCTGTTCTGACAGCAATTCCTTCTGTGGTACCTCACCCAGTAGCACTTCTGTCAATGCTTCATCTTCTTACAGCACTCCTTTCAGTACTGCCTCTTCCAGTAGGACTCCACTCAGTGCTCCCTCTTCTGGCAGTACTACTCCTCTCATACCAGCTCTCCTGGATACCACCTCCCTATACACAACTCCCCCAGGCAATCATTCCCCCATTACCCACAGTGCTTGACCATGTGGACTATAATACACAATTTTCACTCCTTGAGTTGATTAAAGCTAGTGTATTGGGCCCCACCCCAATCCCTGGCGATTCCCAACTTGTATCAGAGTCCGATAATAATAATATTTTCAAATCGGTCAGAAAGTAGCTTTGCCTAATGACATCTCATACAGCGGGATATACGACCGGAATCTGGCTTTACTCATATCAATGATTTAAAAGCTTTTATATCCTTGGATGAGTGTAGCATACATGCCTATTTGGAAAAAATTCAAGTTTTTTTAAATGTAGAGAATAAAATCAAACATGTGGTAAACAAAATTATTTGTTGAATTTATTTACGTACTTCTAATATGTTAGAAAAAGTAACTAAATGTTAATATCAGAATTATTCTATTCTTGGAGTGATTGGCCAATGGAGACAGAATCGGCCAACTATGCATTTACAGATGAGCAGTCCATTGATATTGGTGGCCTTTTTGGCCACTCTATACTATACCAAGAGAAAGGCGAGGAGGAGCATGAAGATTGAGTTGTGGTAAAGAAGAAAATGGGTACTATGGTGATGTACTGGGAAATGATTGGTTTGAATTGAAAATGACCATTCTGGGTGTGGGTGCCAGAAACAGAGGCAGAAATGACCATTCCTATTAAAGCTATAAGGGTTTACAATTTAAATTGTACTAAGGAGCAAAAGAGTTTGAATGATTCATGGAAGTTAAGCACCGAGTGGAGGAAATTATCAGATCAGGAGTTAAAGATTCTAGGTGAGGCAAAGGTGGAGGCTCAGAGGACAGGAGTTAAGATCAAGTCTACTGAGTCCTGGAGTGGAAAAAAGTATAGGATAAAGGACCTTAGGAGAGGAGGTAACCCTTGTGGGGTAGTTTCATAGAGATATGTAACTGATCTTACCAGTTCTCTGCTTTAGCCTACTTCAAGGAGTGTAGCCAGCAAATTTAAGACATTCTTCTAATGGAGGATAATGCTTCTGCTTATTACGCCGACTTTACAACATTAGATAAAGTTAAAATTAGTATACTAAAGGTTGATTAGACTATCAATTCACTTGATTTTAACCCTATTGAGCATATCTGAAAGTTATATAGGTCCCAAATAAAAATACACAGAGTGCATGACCGAGTTACAAGTATAATGGAAATGAAGGAAGCTCTACAGAAGTAATGGGAGCAGATTACGGTTCAAGAGGTTAACAAACAGATATCTATACTTCCTAGAAGTATGGATAAGTGTATTGAACTGAAAGGTAGAAACAAGTTCCATGGTTAAAGAGATTGAAAAACCAGGCAGACACAATTTCTATTGCTAGGTATTTTGTTCAATATACCAGATTTTGGATTGCACCATGTACCTATGGTCTTGGCGCCAAGGTGTCTGAATACTTTTGAAAATTGTTAGTACTATATACCACCGAGGCATATGTGATAATTAAATACAAAGAGGTTGTAGAGGTAGAAAAAGTAGAGCCAGCATCACGTTCTGCACAGTGTATAATACAAAAGGGAGCAAGTGAAGAATGAATGCCACTTTTGAAGGATAGAAAATTTTATTGGCAGAAGATAGTGAATGGAAGGAGACAGTGTAACGGAGTAATCATGGCACTGTGTGTTGAGTTTGTAACAGGCGCTAACCTGTGTGAACAGTTATACAATAGAGCCTAAGTGGTAGCCTGCTATCGCTTTGGTGTCTAAGTGAGACCTGCTGAGAGGCGAATACAAGTGGAGTACAATAGAATAGTTTATAGAGTGAAGGAGAACAATAGGATCGCCGTTCAACCAGGTGTATTCACTGTCTAGACATCTGTCTGAAGTCTGATGTCTCCTACTAGCAAGGAGACCACTTTTAAATTCATGAAATCTTTCCTGCAAGAGCTGAGGCTCTGGAAACCCGAAGCCTCTATCATTACTGGTGAGTGAACAGCTACCGGAATCCTGTAGCCCTGCCGGAGTCCTGGAAAGCCTGGGGCTTTCCCACAACACTGCCTCTATCCTACCGCCGGTATACATGACCTGTTCCTTCCCTTGGAACTCCTGGGGCACAATCCTGCCGATCCCCCAAAGCATAGAGTAATTAGGGCGCCGGAATCTAGTTATTTCGGTAGGGAAATCAAATAGAAAAGAAATTAAATCAAATGAATGTAATATGACAAAGGAAAGGCTTACGAGAGTGGGAATGGAGGTACCGGAACATGTACACATGTTACACTCCCCAAATCTGAACAAAACCTATCTTCTCCTAGGGCCATAGGCCTCATCGCCACTCTCCCAAGGCCATAGCATATAATCATTATCAGTGTTGAAATAGCTAACATCAGAGCATCCAGAATCATTTTCCCCATCGTTATAGGGCTGCCAGAAATCGTTGGGTACTATGGTTCTAGGGCAAGAGATTGTAGAGACTTCCATAGGCTCCCAAGATGTCGTGACATAGTAGGAGGTGATCTTAGGCATCGGCTCTGTACTGTGGTTTTCTTTCCTGTATTCTACAATGATTTCTATTGAGTTCCCCAGGTTCTCGATATGTTCCCAAGAGTCATCTGTCCTTTCATACACTTTCCAGTGTACGAAGAACTCCACTCTGTTGTTCTGTAGGTGATAATCCAGTATCTCCTCCGCTTCCCATTCTTCTGCATTGTTGATGAGTATATGGGCCAGCCTATCCATCCTCCTGGATGCAAATCTATTAGGATCGTTTTCATGGTATTCCTTGAGGCATGAGATGTGAAAGTATGGCTTCTGGCGCTCCATTCTCTTAGGTAATTCAAGTTTGTAGTTATTGCTACTAGAGTCATGCTCAGGGACCTTAAAGGGTCCAAACCAGTGAGGCTCTAGCTTCTTGGATCGTCGAGGGGCAGAGGTGTAAGGGCGTCCTCTAATAAGAACTCTGGTACCAATGTTGAATGGTCTTCGATAGGAGTTCCTCTTTCCATCTGCTTGCATAGTCTGCCAGAATATGGCATGCTTTCAGGCCATATCAACTACTAACCTGGTTGCGTCATGGGTATTCAAGATCTCATCCACTGCTGGTACTTTGCTGGCGGATCTGAGGACAGGATTGAAGAGCTTCCAAGGGTGTCAATAGAGTGCTTGGTATGGAGATATTCCTAAGGATTCATGGGGGGTACCATTCATGGCAGCTGCTATCGCTGAGAGGGGTTTGAACCAGTTATTCTGTCTTTTGTTAATGAAGTTCCTCATCATCTATTTAAGGGTGCGAAGCCAACACTCTACCTGGCCATTCGTTTGGTGGTGGTATTGAGTTGCCATCCAGACCTGGATTCCCATTGACTTCATCATCAGAGACCATAACTTAGAGGTAAAGCGGGAGTCTTGGTCCAGTACTATGATCAGAGAATGTCCATGAACATCAAATATCGTCTTCTGGAGCTTACTGAATACTTTTTCAGAGGTGGCAGAGTCCTGAAGTGGTATAAGATGAGTGTAGGAGGTAAAGCGATCGATAACAACCATGATGTTAGTATGGTTATTTGATTTGTTGAAGGAGCCAGCGAAATCGATGGCAAGGGATTTGTAGGATTCGTCAGGTGCTGGCAGGGCAAGAGATCTACGTGCCGGAAGTGTGATTGGCTCCTTGTTGATCTGACTTTGATCACAAGAGAGACAGTAGGCTATGAAGTCCTCACGAATCTGAGGCCACCAGAAGAAACAAGCAGCTTACTTGTAGGACTTGTGAGCTGAGAAATGTCCTAGGCCTTCATGAACTGTTTTAAGGATGAAATCCCGAAGGGATACTCCTCTTTCTAAGGGTCCCATAGGGATATAGATGTTAGAATAGTCGTTAGTATTGTCTGCTATCACGAGGGCATCCTGGATCGAATAGTGTAGTTTGTCAGTGGTCACCTGGACTCGCCGGAAAAGGGGTCATTCTGGAGAGCTTCAATGACAACTGGGCTGAATTTGCCCATGAGGGATGAATGGAGGGTACCAAGAAAGGTCTGGGCCTTGTCAGTTTCTGTAGAATTCCAGAAAGCTCCAGGATCACTATAGAGGGGTCTAGAAGCTGGCGAAGCTGGTGAAGCTGGAGGTAGGGAGGCTGGAGTTAACATATCTGCAAGTCAGAGGTATTTGTTTCCTGGTAAGGGTAGGGACATAGAGCTATCGTTTGATGTAGGGGGGCTACTGTCCATTGAGGTATCTGATGTTGCTTTGGCTTTCTTTGCTTGCTTTCACTTTTCAGGGTCCTTGGGGAAGTATCCATTGGCTTCCTTGCTGTCTCTGTGTGTAAGGCACTGGTCATCATAGCAGGGAGTCCAAGAAAGGGCTGAATGGCTTCGTTCCTCTCTAGTCTGGTGAAGGTTCTAGGTAGCTTTGTCTCCGCAAGAGTTTCCTGCCTGGATGCTGCTATTGTTGCTGCTAGCACTATTCTTGCACTTTTGGGAGTGGGTGACTGCATTGGCTGCTATCTCTTTGCTTGCTAGGTAGTCTGGAGAGGAGTGATAGATAGATTCGCAAGTAGTGAGGGATGGGGAGTGCTGTGTTGCTTCAATGGTTTCTATTTCGCTGTCAGAATCTAGGCTATAGTATGATGAAGAGGTGTAGTTGGTTTGAATATGATTGGAGTTGTGGTTCTTGAGATCTGAATTTTAGGAGGTGGGGTCCTGTAGTATTATATCTTCAGGCCCTGAATTGGTTTCATGGATTCTGGATAGGTGGTCTGACAGATAATTCGAAACTCCAGGCATGTATTCTATCTTAAAATCAAAGTAGATAAGTTGCATTATCCATCTCTGCTGCCGCTCACTGAGAAACTTCTGTGTTATGAGCTTGGTAAGACTCTCATGATCGGTAACTATGGTAAACTTTATGATGGACAACAGGTGGGTGCAGGCTTGTACAGCCTCAACTATTGCAAACGCTTCCTCTTGGTGGGTGGGGTAGTTACTCTAAGAGGCAGACAGTTTCCTACAATGGAATGCTGCCTGTCTGGCTGTATCTCTGGTTTGTCCTTGGCCTATCCAAGCGCCATTTCCGGTAGGAGATGCATCAGTGAATAGCCAGATTGATTCTGGGTTGGTGGTATAGAAAATAGGTCTTAGAACTTGATGATTTTCGCCACCTCTTTCAATGCTTGAAAGGCTGCTTCCTGCAAGTCTGTCCATATCCATTCAGCATCGCTGGTAAGCTCTGTAAGTGGTGCAGTAATGGTGGCGATGTGTGGCAGGAACTGGGAGATATAATTAATCATCCCACTAAAGCGCTGAAGTTCCTTTCTGTTCTGAGGTCTAGTCCAGTCCTCAACCCTTCTGATCTTCTCTGGTGCTGGGTGAATGCCTTTATCATCGATAAGGTGACCTAGGATATCAAGCTTTTGTGCAAAGAAGACACTCTCCTTTAGGTTGGCATATAGCTGCGCTTTTTCCAGTTTCTGGCAAATAGCTTTGATATGCTTGGTATGGTCTTGGTGTATATCGCTATATATCAGGATATCGTCAATGTATACCCATCAAGGTATACCCATACAAAGACTCCTAACTCTTCTGATAGTGTATCTTCCATGACTCTCATGAAAGTTCCTGGCGCATTTGTGTTTCCTTGCAGCATTACCTTGCAGTCGAAGACTCCATAGGGTATCTTGATAGTGTTATACTTCTGATCCTCAGGCTCAACCATGGTCTGAAAGTAGGCATCACTGAGGTCTATCTTGCTTGGGAATTTGACTCTGCCCACAGTGTGGAGTATGAGCTGCTGATTAGGGATTGGGGCTTAGTCCTTCCTAGTGTTCTTATTCCTGTAGCGAAGGTCCACTAATGGTCTTAGCCGGCCATCAGGTTTCCCTTGAATGAACATGCTGGCACCTCCAGGAGTTTGTGATCTGTAGAGTATCCCAACCCTGATTTGCCTCACTATCCATGCCTTGAATTTAGGGATCAATTTTTCCGGGGTCTTGAAGGTTGGCATCTTGACATAAAGGCCTGGGTCCTTGATCATGATCTGGTGGCTAAAGTGCCGCAATGGTGGTAAGGTTTCAGGTATTTCTGTGAAAAAAACCTGAGGGAACATCTTGAGGAAATCTGGTGTGTCTTCCTGTTTAGCCATCGCTGAGCGAGGCTGAGTGCTGTTCTCATTGCAGTTTACTATGACTTTGTAGTCAGGGAAGTAGAGGGTATTTTTCCTGCAGTCTATGACTGCTCCAAAGCGTATGAGGTCATCCATACTGACTAGAATATCATAATATGATACTAGAGCGACACTCATGTGTACCTTGTGTACCTTCATGCTTGCAATTTCGATATCTGTGATGCAGGAGTGATTGCTGCTAGAGCTGGATCCTTTGACAGCCATTTTTAGCATTGTAGGCGTCTTCTTATTGGTATAAGGGATATTGTTTGTAGTAATAAAGCGATTGCTGATTAGGGTGCTGCCAATAGCTCCAGTGTCTGCTAGGACCCTAGGTGGTATCTTGTTGACTAGCATTGTGAATTATAATGCTAGGAAGGGCCTGGACGCTTCCTTGGGGGCGCCAACAGTAGTCTTGTAAGTAATGATGGTATTCCTTCCATACAACTCTTCTGTGTCAACGCTTTCAGCCTCATTGTGCTCTTCCTTGCTATCTGGAGCGTCCTGGGTGACTGTGACATGATTGGACTTGATTTCCTTCTTTGGACAATCATTTGCCCATGTCCTGCTTATCCACAGTAGTAACAGGCTCCTTCTGTTAAGGGTAGTCGATTCTAAGGGCAAGCGAATCGAATGTCACGATTGCCTAGAAGAGCGCTAGGCAGGAAGGACAGAAAAGCAGAGTAAGCC